>VYXF01009975.1:0-140718 GCA_013397295.1 Polioptila caerulea | reverse complement strand
GTTTTTTTTTTTTTTTTTTTTCTTTTTTTTTTTTTTTTTTTTTTTTTTTTTTTTTTTTTTTTTTTTGTCCCTCACTTGTAGTACCTCCACAACCTCTAGACCTGAGTAGCCCCACGGCCCTGTGCTGTGTGGAGAGAAGGGGGTTAAACCCCTACACCTCTGTGAATCACAGCCTCTGCAGTGAACTAGGGCTTGTCATCTCTGGATTTGGGATGTACACTTATTTTCCAACTCTGTCACTTTTCATGATCTTTATCTCCCTAAAACTTTCATGATCCAGATGTTCCCTTCTGGCTAAGGTGGCTGTGCTGGAAATCACCCCCACTTAGTGCTGCCTGATGCCTGTGACAAAAATCTGTGTCCAGTAATCAGAGGAAGCAAATGGTATCTGCAGAGCATAGCTGGGTTTAATTAGAAGAATAATAAATATCTCAGACTTTGGCACACGACATCTCCATCATGGTTCACTGCCTGTGCCAACAGCTGCATGAACAGCTATTCCTCCTCCCCATACCTCTGGGCTGACTTTACCTGCATAATAGTGCTCACTTCTGAGGCACTTAATAAGAAGAAATATTGTGTCAGGTTGGAGGAAATCAAAGAAAAATTATCCAGGGAAGGAATTTTATTAATGTTTCTCAGTGTCAGCATCAGAGAGAAGTTTTTGGAAGACTGTCTTCAGTGCTGTAAATAGCGTAATGCTAGGGTGGTACCTTAAAACAGCTGGAACATCTGATTTTTTTTGTTTTTTCAGGATAGCTGAAGAAAAATCTTCATGCCACTCATGGTCAGATTTTTCTGTCAGGTTGGTTTTTTGTTGTTCTGTTTTGTTTTTTTTTTTTTTCCTCAAGACAGGAATGGGATTTGAAATTCTCTCTTCTAAAACTGACCTTGTCTTACATAAGTTGTTATGACTCAAAAAAGACACTGAATACAAGGGGTGGGCTTGAGCAGCAACCAGCAAAAGGTGTTCAGGGCTTGAACTGGAGGGTTACATCCTCCTCCTTTATATCTCAAAGGCAGTACCAAACAGGATGTTCTAGAAAAGATGCCTTTCTTGGAAAAAAAGATTATCTTTTATTTTTGTCCTCAACATTTTCTTTTATCCCCCTAAAGATTTCTTCTAAACCTGGATTGCTAAGAAAAAAATACTCATTTCCTTGCATTCCAGCTTGCCTGAACCCACTGTGAGATGAGGTTTCTGTTGGCACAGGGGCAATGAACACGGCTGGGTTTGGCACTGGCAGGATGAGGTTGTAGTTGGCTTTTCCCTTTTAAATTCCTTCAAAGGGATGAGGCAACAACTTCTTCTCCCGTGGACTGTGGGCTGCCTCCGGGGTCTAGAAGCAGCAGTGGATCTGGGCTGGAGAGCCAAGTAACTCTACTTTCCACCCAAATTTTGCTGCTGCCAAGAAGGAAACCTTAATATTTGGACAGGTGCCACAGAGACTGATAACCCTGCCTCAGTGCAAGTGTGGACCTGATCATCAAAATGCAGAATAATTCCTTGCATTACTGACCTGATGGCCCAGATGGCTGTTCCATTTCACATGAGACCACAGGTCACTGGCTTAGTAAATCCTGTGAGTCCCTTTAGCATAGAATCCCTTTCTAAAGGCAGAAAAAGTCTCTACACAGAGACCTTGGAGGGCAGATGCAGGAGGAGGGTCAGAATTTCCATCCCACTCACTGAGCACAGAGGGCACTGGAGATTTCACAATGGGCACTGGGCAGTGTCTGTCCCTGGGCTGGAGAACTCTGCCCACATCCCAGCTTTGCTTTTCTTCCTCACTGGAATGGGGCAAAGAATTTCCCCAAGACTCTTGAGCCAAGCAGATGGGACAACTTGATTTTTTGGGAGTTTAGGGGTTCTGTTTTTTCCCTCAGTCTCAGCCTAATCTCCCTGTTCCCCAGGCAAGTGGTCATGGCATTAAGTCTGCCAGAGCTCAAGAAGTGTTTGGGGCTCTCAGGCCCATGGTGGGGTTCTTGGGGCTGTCCTGTGCAGGGCCAGGAGCTGACTCGATGACCCTTGTGTGTCCCTTCCAGCTCAGTTAGGCCAGTGAGATGGAATTATCTTCTCTTTCCTTAGAGGTGATTTCTAGGAGTTAAGCCTCAGAATTCCCTGGAGGTCAGTACACCTTTTTTTGCTCCTTTCACTGGATAATGGAAAAGCCACAGACTTCAGTGAGCTGATGAATTTCAGCAGTGGCTGAAAAGGCACAGTACAAATACAGAGTCCACAGGTACTGGAAAACCTCTGGAGAATAACAGTGAAAATGAGAAGAGGATGTGAAAACAACATGCGAAGAGAAAGTGAAACAGTTGGATTTGTTTAGCCTAGAAAAGAGAAACCTAAAGAAAGCCAGGTGTGTGTTCTTCCAACAAAGGAGAGGGCGGCTGTGGAGATCAATAGTTCTGTGCCCTTGGTGACTAAAACAACACGGAATCTGTTCCACTTCTAGCAAAGAAAAGAAATTAAATGCCATAGAAGAAAATGAAGAGTGAATGTTGTCTGGAGAGGCTGTGAAAACTCCTTGGATGTTTACCAGGAGACCCGAGGCAAACAAGCTGTGGAGTGATGTAGGTGTCCTTGACTCTGCCTTGGTGCAGAGGAGGGAGTTAGGACAGAGGTTCACGGTTTGGGGACAAAGAATGTACCTGAGAAGGTGAGAAGCCTCAGGAAATTACTTTCAGCCTTGCTTCTTGCTGCTTCTATGCCCGAAGTCTCTATTTTTGAAGCTGTAGGAAGAAAAACAAACACACACCACCTCCAACCTCCTTTCTTTTAACCAATGCAAACAGCCAGACGAGAACAAAATAATTTTCAAGGGAATTTGGGAAGAAGGGTGAAGCAGAGCGTTTACTCATCTACTCTAGAAAAGAAGGATAGCTCAGTATTAAAAACCCAAAAGCTTCGGGAGTTGACGACCTTTAGGTCCATTGCATCCCTTGGAAATCCACTTCTAAATAAATATTGCTGCCTGACGCATGCTCAAATAAAAATGGCATATTGCAGTCATTTGCTGGTTGGTTCAGAGCCTTGTCAGCTCATTCACAGCACATTTACTGCCAAATCATTCCTTTAATCACAGAACAAGAAATGTTACACACGCTGAGCAAATCTCCCTCATTAGTTTGGGTGGGTTACCACGGCAGGCTGGGAGACCTCAGCTTCTATTTTCAGAGGAGGTCCTGAAACTCATTGTGTGTCTGAGTCACAGCTGTCACATCCAGGGATCTGTCAGGATGGAAACCACAGCCTTGGGCTCTCATAAAACTGATTGTCTCCTCTGAAGGTGTTTCACCATCACTGCCCTGGGTCACACATACCTGTGCTTCGTTTTAGCTGCATGCAGGAATCCACTGAAGGGTGATTTTTATTCCTAGAAGTCTTAAGGAAATAATTGAGGTCCTGCTCAACCTCAGTGTGGTGTTGGGACTTGATCCTTTGTCATTGAGATACACCAGGGAAATTAAATAATTAAATGAGTAAATAAGTAATAAGTAAAATTAGTACAATAAGTAAAGCAAGTAAAATAAATAAATAAGTAAAATAAGAAGTATGGCTGGAGGTGCCCCTTGTGCCCACCATCCTCAGCCTGCTGAAGGACATGGAGCTGTTGGAGATCTCCAGAGGAGGCCACCAAACTGCTTGAAGGGATGGGGAAGTTCTCCTATGAGGAAAGGCTGAGAGAATTGGGGCTTTTCAATCTGGGAAAGAGAAGACTTTGGAGTACCTCATTGTGTCTTTCCAGTACCTCAGGAGAGCCTGCAAGAAAGATGTGGAGGGATGTTTGTAAGAGCCTGGAGTGACAGGAAAAGGGAAAATGGCTTTGAACTGACAGAAGATAGGTTTAGATTGGATATTAGGAAAAAATTCTTCCCTGTGAGGATTCTGAGGCCCTGGAACAGCTTGCCCAGAGAAGCTGTGGATGCCTCATTCCTGGAAGTGTTTAATCCCAGATTGGANGGAAAAAATTCTTCCCTGTGAGGGTGTCCTGAGGCCCTGGAACAGCTTTCTCAGAGAAGCTGTGGATGCCTCATTCCTGGAAGTGTTTAATCCCAGATTGGAGAGGGCTTGGAACAACCTGGTCTAGTGGAAGTCGTCCCTGCCCATGGCTGGGGGTTTGTAAAAAGACTTCAAGCTCCCTTTCAGCCCAAACCATTCCATGATTCTGTGATTCTCACATCTCAAGTTTTACTGTCAGCTCTTGCAGGGAGAAAAATAATTCAAGTTGCCATCAATATATGGAAAANTTCAAGCTCCCTTTCAGCCCAAACCATTCTGTGATTCTGTGATTCTCACATCTCAAGTTTTACTGTCAGCTCTTGCAGGGGGAGAAATAATTCAAGTTGCCATCAATATATGGAAAAAAAAAAAAGTTAGGTAATGCCTGAGGGCTTTAACCTGTATGAGCTTTGGGCTGGGGTTTAACACTGCACATAAACAGAGGCTTTCCTGAATTAGGGCCCCTGGCAGATATTTGCAACCAGCAAAGCAAGAGCAGAAATTCCCATTGGCTTGCAGAGGCAGAAGCTGCAGATGCAATGTGTTCTTTTCCTGGGAGATTCTGTCTGTGCTGGAAAATTAAATATACTTGGAAAATTTCCTGTGCAATGAGGGCAACTGGCACCTCCTGAGCTGCCTCTGTGCTGGGAACTTGTTTAGATGCAAAGTGCCAAGTGGGCCTGAACCCTGGAATGCACTGATGCTGGAGTGGGGCCTGGGAGGGATTTAGAGAGACCCAAAGACACTCCAAGGGCCTCTCCAAACTTCTGCTGAGATAGATGGATCATGTTCTGCTGCCTGAGGATGTTCCCAGACAGTTCAGTGTAGTGTTACACAGCTATCCAAAAATGCTGTCCCAAACCCATCTTCATCTTTACAACTCCAGCAAAGAGAGTTTCATGCCACTTCCTGACAATTCAATCACTGCCATCCTCATTTTGGTGGCTGACCTCCTCTGTCAGCTGAGGTCACCAAATAAAAGGCTGATCACTTATTTTATAGAATCTCAAAATCCTAGGATGGTTTACATTGGAAAGGGCCTTAAAGATAATCTATTACAAACCTCCCTGCCACAGCAATTTCATATTTATACTGTTCAGGCAAATGCAAATCAACAAAAAAAGTATTTTGATGCTGCAGTGGTCAAATGCAATAAAAAGCAAAAGTCTCTTTAGTTCAAGGTTATCCCATTGTGCCAGTGGCCTTGGCTCATATTAATAAATGTTACCACACCATTCAGGCACTTTTGACCCTCCAGTCCAGGTTCCCATTTTCCATGTGAGTTAATTAATTGCCTGGAAATCCAAAGGAAACTGAACTTATGCTTGAAATTCCTTTTTCTCCTTTTTTTTTGTTTTTTTTACAAGATGTTAATCTCTTAGGAGCTTCTAGAAAATTTTCATTTCAGGGAGCACAGAGAGGCATTGATGTATATCAGAATGACTTATCTTATTCAGTGGTAAGATGATATCAGTTCAGAAAAAAAACAACTTGTGAAACACATATTTTCATCTTTCTAACTCACATTGTCTCTCTGCTCATGCAGTATTTGTTGATCTTAAATGTTTTAGCATCAGATTGATTCCCTCCTGTAAAACCATGGCTTTTTTAGCACCTGACAGTATTTTTATTTCTCGTCATGATTATTTCCCACGTGGATATCAGCTGTATCTGGGGTGTGATTGCACTTTTCTGACAGGTTCCATGCCTTGAACATCAAACTTTCCATCCAACAAAAAGGACTCACTCGTGGTTGCTTCGCTTGGCCGTGGAATTCTTGACCCAGGAAAGACCTGTCCAAATCCAGGTGCTACCACCACAACTTCTGTTGGATCTCTTTTGGTCAAAGCGAGGAATTTCCACCCAAATTCGAGATCCAGGAGGGTTCAGAATGGCAAACTCAGTCCCCAGCTACAAGGGGCATTCATATGAAAGTGTTTAGGTTACTTGAGTGATCTTCTGTACATGAGAGATGTTGAACACCCCCAGATTAAAGGCTGTATTATACACATTCAGAACAGAAGAGTTTATGATACCAAAGCATTTGCTTCTATTTTAGTTTGTTAAAGGGAATCATAGTTGGCATATGAGCTGGTTTGTTGACAGAAGGAGGAAAAAAAACATGAAGCCAAGCCAAACCATTCCACCTACAATATTAATTAGCTCCAGAATGAAGAAGTCATTCAGATTTTATCATTTTTTTTCAAAAATATATTTATGTACTGATTAGAAGAACAAGGACCAAACTACTGTTTATCAGCTCATTAGAGCCAGTTATATTAATAAAATGCTAAAAGTTTAGATGTCCTGTAATTTAAATGTTCACATCCTCCATCCTATTTGTGAATCAGATCCAAACCCCATTGAGTGCAGGAGCTTTTATTATAAAAACATTGCCAATTGTCGAGATAAAATCCTGCCTCTTGTGAGATTCAAAACCAAATTATTACATACAAGCCTCAGCTTCTATTGAATAAAATAAAAACAAATTCAGTAATTTTAATTTTGGGGGAAAGAGGCTGGAAGGTGGGACCTGAATAAATTTAAAAGCAAAAAAAAAACAACAACCAGAGGTTGAAGAAAGTTTATTTTTGTGGAGTTTTTTGTCAGAAGTTTTTAGTTGAATAAAAATCACAAATGTTTGCGGTCATCCCAGGAGTGGGAATTCCTTTACAGATCAGACACTGGAGGAGCTTGGCAGTGAGTGCAGCTGCTCTGCAAGGCACCCTGGAATGTGGGGAGGGATGCACAGAGGATCTGTGAGGATCACAGAGGAGCCAGGGACTGCCAAACAGAGCAGGAACTGCCGAGACAGACACAACCAGGGCTGCATCTGGGAATTAGTGCCTGTCTGAGAGGCTCCACGGCTCTCCTGGTGCTTCAGGGGGTCTGTGGGAAGTGGAGGTTCTACACCCCCCGAGCCCTCCCACAGCAGTGGTGATCAGCGATGGTCAGGGCCACAGAGATGATTAAAGGGAGCAGCTCTCCCATGAGGAAAGGCTGAGGGGATTGGGATTATTCAAACTGGAGATGAGAAGGCTCCAGAGAGACCTCACTGCAGCCTTTTAGTGCCTAAAGGGGCCCCAAGAAAGCTGGAGAGGGGCTTCTAACAAGGGCACGATAAGACAAAGGGAAATGCCTTTAAGCTGAAAGGGAGTAGGTTTAGATTGGATATCAGGAATAAATTCTTCCCTGTGAGGGTGGGGAGTGCCTGGCACAGGTTTCCCAGAGAAGCTGTGGCTGCCCCATCCCTGGAAATGTCCAAGGCCAGGTTGGATGGGGCTCTGAGCAGCCTGGGATGGTGGGAGATGTCCCTGCTCGTGGCAGGGGGATGGAACGAGATGGCCTTCAGGCTCCCTTCCAACCCAAACCATTCCATGATTCTGTGATTCTACATTTTCAACTATGGAATCCCCCCTGAGGTGGGACTCTTGTGAGAAACATGTGGGTACAAAGCATCACACAGGCTGTGAACCTTCTGCTAGTCCCCCAAGAGAGATGATATTTGAGAATAAAAGACTTTGTTATAGGTGTAGGGAGCCTTTAGTTAAGGAAAAGACATGAACTTGACTGACTATCCTGTTTTTAAGTGGTTATCCCTTATTTCTGAAAGATCTAAAGGTGGTAAGCTCTTCCTCCATTGAAATAATCATGGAATCAAAGAATGGTTTGGGTTGGAAGAAAACTTAAAGATCATCTAGTTCCATGGGCAGGGACACCTTATTCATCCATTTCTTCTAGGTAAATAAAAGATCAGCTTAATCATCAACCACATTTTGCAGGAAAGAACTGAGGCAGAGTGGCTGTTTATGACACTTTTCAGTGCAAAACCTGCCTTGAGAAACCTTTTAACAAAAGTGAGCCCAAGCCTGGAAAAATTATTTTTAAGAAAAGCCCCATTCATGTTGCCCTCAGCAGTCCTGAATTACACACTTGAAATAAAAATAATGGACTTTGCCTGTCGAAATGTGCTATTACCCCATAAAACTCTGCCTTTTCACTTTTTACTCAAGCAGAGAAATTGCATGCAAGGAAGCAGATCTGTGAAAGGCCCATTAGCAGCTCGGCAGGCAGCAGATGCTCACCAGAGGTGCAGATCAGTCTCTTTGCAAGGCTGCAGTGAGGTTATCTGTGGGTTAAAGTGAGATCTTTCTGACAGATCCTGTATCTGGGAACATCCTTCCCTGGCCCAGAAGCTGCTGCCTCTTCACTCCAGTGTGGATGCAACATTAGATGTGTCTGACTCCAGCCTGGATCGGCAGGAACATCTCTGAACTACATCAAGATGTGATCTTGGCTCAGATATCAGAGAAGGTCTGGATAGGAGCTCTGGGATGAACAATTTGAGAAGAGCAGGGAAGCTGGGGAAGGGTCTGGAGCACGGGTCTGGTGAGGAGGAGCTGAAGAAGTTGGAGGTGAGGCTCAATCTGGAGAAAAAGAGACTCAAGGGGACTTTATTGCTCTCTACAACTCCCTGACAGGAGGGTGCAGCCCTCCTGCAGGTTGGTCTCTTCTCTCAGGGAACAAGTGGCAAAATGAGAGGAAATGACCTCAAGTTGCTCCAGAAGGGGTTTAGATAAATATTATGATATTTTTTTGTTGTTTTCTCATGGGAAGGATTGAAAAGTATAGGAACAGGCTGTCCAGAGAAGTGGTGGAGTCATCGTCCCTGGATGTGTTAAAACCATGTGTGGGTGTGGCCCTTGAGGACACAATTCAGTGATGGACATGGTGGTGGTGTGGGGTTGATGTCTGTACTTGATGATCTTAAAAGTCTTTTCCAACCTTAATGGTTCCATGATTCTGTGACTGAGAAAATTCTCCTTACTTGACCATCACGAATAAGGCAACATGAAAACAAAGCAACTTATAAACAATTTTTGTACAGGGCTTAAACACTTGCAGTGTTTCCCTAATGAAGATGTGAAGAAAATTACACAGTCTCGCTTTGACAGGAGCAACTCGTGTGCCACAATTGTATCTACCATCATTCCTACGGGTCATTAGATTGAAAGAACAAATTAAAACAAGTTCTTCAGAAAAATTCACCCATTGTTAAATAATATATCTTGGCAGAACAAAAGCATTGCATGTTTCGAGTGATATGCAAGCTCCATTTTCAATCAAAAGAATCATTAAAGGCTTGGTTGAAAAGGGGGCATTTTCCTCTGTGGCCACTGGTGCTTTAAACCGTGGAAATGTTAAAATGCTCCTGGCAGATGTTCATTCCTATACAGTAGAAAGAGAAGTGATCTATTGTCTGCTTAATTATTTTTAATAACAGAGTAAAAATTCATTAGAAATGCTTGAAATTGCAAGAAGTGTGCTAGAGTCCATTGTCTTCACAATGTGTCGTCGTCTGCAGATGACACAGCCCACATTGACTTCCACAGGACGAGCTGCTGGTCCTTTGTCATGGGGAAATCTGAAGTAAATTAAGTTCTCAGTCAGATATAAAATCTCTTCGTAGACAAGCTGGTATTTTTGTGCACCTCACTGCAAGAAAGAGTTTGAGGGGCTGGAGCATGTCCAGAAAAGGGAACGGAGCTGGGGAAGGGTGTGGAGACCCAGGAGTGGCTGAGGGAGCTGGGGGGGCTCAGCCTGGAGAAAAGGAGGCTCAGGGGGAACCTTCTGGCTCTCCACAGCTCCCTGATGGGAGGATGGAGCCACGCCAGAGCTGGGCTCTGCTCCCAGGGAACAAGGGACAGGATGAGAGGAAACAGCCTCAAGTTACTCCTGGTAACCTGGAGTACTCCTGGTTTAGACTGGATATTAGGAAAAATGTTGCATTGAAAGCGCTTAAAAAGATTGGAATTGGCTGTCCAGGGAAGTGGTGGAGTCTCCCCTGGAAGTGTTCAAAATATGCACTTGAGGCCCCTCTTTAGTGCTGAACATGATGCTGCTGGGTTGACAGTTGGAATTGAAGACTTAAAAGGTCTTTTTCAACCTCAGTGGTTCTCTGTGATTCTGTGATGAAAATGAGGAAAAAGAAAAATAAGAAACAAAAAACGCATGTGCACAAAGTCTTTTTCAAATATAAAGTGGAATCAGCAGCCTGCCAAGCTCAATAGAAGGGGACAATCATTATTCAAAGTTAAATTCATTTATTTTTAACCAATTTTTTGATGAAAAGCTTGGAAGTGTCAGTGGAGCCAGAGTGATTTGGGAAGCAGGACAGATCATGAAGTGGTTGGCATTTCCTGTACACAGGGAGAGGGTGTTCATAATTCATGGAAAATGCTGTAGGTTGAGTTCTAGAAAATTCCTAAACAGCGAAACTTCTAAAGACAGTGACAGCAAATCTGATATGTCAACTGGATATTCAACAGCATTACCAACCACACTTGTGAACTTTATCCCTAGGTTCGTTTTTTTTGGGAAAAGTTTGGTTTTCAAGGCTCTCACCTTCATTTTAGTCTTGGATTGCCAGAGAATTTCACAGAAATGTTGCTTGGAAGGCACTCATGGAAGGTATTTAGTGCAGCCTCCTGCCTGAAATGGAGCTGTTGCCAACATTAGCTCAAGTCATCAATGACTTCTCCCAGTCAAGTCTTGACACTTCCATGACCTCTCCAGTGAACAGGTTCAGCGCTCTTTTAGTGCAGGGATTGTTTGGGGGTTTATTGAGGGCCATGCAATCATAAGACGAGGGGGAATTGCTTTAAGCAGAAGCAGGGTGAGTTTAGGTGGGATATTAGGAAGAAATTCTTCCCTGTGAGGGTGGTGAGACCCTGACACACGCTGTAAAGGAATTCCGTGGCTGCCCCATCCTTGGGAGTGTTCAAAGCCAGGTGGGACATGGCTTGGAGCAACCTGGGCTAGTGGAAGGTGTCCCTGATCATAGCAGGGAGATGGAATTGGATGATCTTTAAGATCTCTTCCCACTCAAACCATTCCATGACTTTCTGAGTTTAGTGCCATCCCTAAATTTGCTGAGGGTGCACTGTGCCACCAGCCGGGACACTGAGGAAGGGGAACATGATACCAGTTATGAAGGATGATACCAGTTATGAAGGATGATATCACTTAGGAAGAATGATATCACTTAGGAAGGATGATATCAGTTAGGAGCTGCCTGACAGACGCTCAGCCCTTGATCCCTGTCCTTTGAACAAGGTGATCCAGCCAATTTTCAACCTCCTTGACAGGCTGTTCTTCCACCACTTCCTCCAAACGAGAATGCAGTGGGAGGTGATATCTAAAGTCACATTAAGCACAAGACATGACATTTACCAATCATCTTTCACCCACCAGCCATCCATTTCTGTCAGAGAAGGCAATTAGGGCCCTCAATCACACTTTGTCCTTCCTGTTGAACTCCTTGATTCTTCCAGAGAGACAAATGACTTGGAGTGACTTATACTTTCTAATATTTTCCCCATTACAATATTTATTGTTGTCGTTGCTCTGTTTTACTTACTTTTGGTGATTTCTTAGAAAACCAGCTTTTTTCAGTTATCGGGGATTTCCCATATCACTTAATATTCAATCACATCAACCAGGCCTTGAAGGTTGAGCAGAATTTTTTTATGACCTTTCTTAATTCTTCAAAAGGAGTTTAAAATTTACAGGATGCGGTTCTTGAAACTAGGAAAACATTTACAGATATCCACAAAAGGTGTTTTTTCATGATTTGCAATACATCTCAATGTGTTTCCCGCCCATAAACCCCTTCCTTTGCATGTTAGGGTAAAGTTGCATAATTTAATTTTTTAAGTTCTTTAAAGAAGATAAAAGGGAAGGCAGACTTGCTCGCAGTCACTCTTAATAAGTCTTTTGAAATGTGTTAAAAGTCTATCTGAGTTTTATGCTTCAACATTAAAGCTTAAAATTGCACTGAAGTTTCGACAGAACAGAGGAAGTAAAAGAAAACTTATGAATTATTCTGAAAAATTGGTCATATATTTGTATCTTACCTACAATGACTGTGATAGCCAAACAGGAGAGAAAGGAAAGAAAGGAAAGAAAGGAAAGAAAGGAAGAAAGAAAGAGAGAAAGAGAGAGAGAAAGAGAGAAAGAGAGAAAGAGAGAAAGAAAGAAAGAAAGAAAGAAAGAAAGAAAGAAAGAAAGAAAGAAAGAAAGAAAGAAAGAAAGAAAGAAAGAAAGAAAGAAAGAAAGAAAGAAAGAAAGAAAGAAAGAAAGAAAGAAAGAAAGAAAGAAAGAAAGAAAGAAAGAAAGAGAAAGAAAGAAACAAAGAAAGAAATATTTATTCAGCAACATTAACTACTTCTAAAATACCCAATGTTTGTGTTTCATGGAACACTGTGTTCTTAACCTAATTTATTGATGTTCTTTAAGGAAAGAAAATAAAAGCTTGCTGTTTCAGGATGTCACAAACTGTATGAAATAAGTGGGATCAGCAAAAGGATAGAATGAAGTGAAAGATCAAGTGGAGTGTGTTTACATGCCTCAAGAAACATCCATTCAGAAATGATCACTTGTTTTTTCTTCAAAGAACCTTTTTTCCCATTTTTAAAAATGCTGTGGAATTGGATTGATTCACAGCAGCTACGAAAAGCATCTTTTCTTTGTGCAAGCAAACAAATTCCTGAAGCTGATAAATACATATTCTGTTATAATTAAATCCATCATCTTTGTGAAAAAAAAAATTATAATAGATTCTGAAAATAATGTTTTGTGAAATATGTTAGAGACCTTTTGTTATTTAGAACAGTGAAGCTTATAATAATTCAGTGGTCTATTTGAGGGCAATATAAGATTCCTTAAGAGGAAAATACCTGATACTTTAATAGAAGCAGTTTTCCCCTAAAATACCTCTTGTAACAAAACATTGTCCTTTATTCTGTGTGCTTTGCCTGGAGCGTTGATTAGAACATGTCATGACAGACAAATTTTGCTGGAATCATTATTTAAAACAGGCTCCACAGAAGTTGGGACCAATAGTTCACACAGGAATATGCAACTGAGGAAGGGAGGGTGGCAGCTGAGGAGCAGCTCTGTAAAATCACCCAGGTGGGTGCTCTGGGGTTTGTATCTTACCATGCACGAGGAACAGGAGATAGGACAGGAGGAAATGGCCTCAGGTTGCTCCAGAGGAGGGTTAGATTGGCTCTTAAGAAACATTTCTTCCCTGAAAGGGTTGTCAGGTGTTAGAACAGGCTGCCCAAGCCAGTTGTGGTGTCACCATCCCCAGAGGGATTTAAAATCCACATGGATGTGGAACCATGGGTTAGTGGTGGCCTTGGCAGAGCTGGGTTAATGGTTGAACTCGATCTTAAAGGACTTTTCCCGACCTAAATGATTCCATGATTCCATTTTAGCACCTCGGCTGCCAAATCAGGAGCACTGGGGCCGTTCCTTACCCAGGGCTCACTGGGATGATCCTCTGAATGGATCCTCTGAATGGATGATCCTTCCTGCTGAATTGGGCAGGTGCTCTTCGTCCACTGGAGTTTGTGCACGTCAGGTTCAGAACCCAATGAGAAGAGGATGGAAAGGAGAACTCATTTTTTTAGGGAAAAACTCCCTTGGGACAAAAAAGCCTGTGGAGGTGAGATGAGATGAGATGAGATGAGATGAGATGAGATGAGATGAGATGAGATGAGATGAGATGAGATGATGCAGCACTTCAGACACTTCAGCTCTCTCTCCAAATACCAGATTCTCCAAAATATAAAAATAAAAACAAGGGAACATGAAGGGATAAACAAGTTTGGAGTATGAACGATTTGGTCAGAAATCTTGGAGAAGGAAAACTTGTGGGAAGGGGTTGTTGGCATAACAGGACAGACCCAAGACAAGAAATAAGATGCCAACACATGAAAATAAAATATTTTTGTTATTGATTGACTTCTGAAGAGTCTTCTGCTTCCTAGGAAATATTAATGAATTGTGCCACCATGCTCTCCATTTCTTCTGCCTGTATCTCATCTTGTGTCTTCAACAAGCTCCCTGCTGTCTCCCCTGCCTCTAACTTTGACTTATACTGGATTGTCCAAAGGATTTTCAATCATTTAAAATGTGCTGATTTTTTTTTTTTTGGACCAGCTCACTTTTTAGGTGACTGATGTGAAGTATCCTAAATTAGTGCTGGTTTAGGAACATTGGACCTCAAAATTGTTTTACATACTTAGCTATATAATAACAATTATTTTCTATATCTAATTTTTTTTTTCATTGTTGGCTTATCTTAGCAGGTACAAATAAATTCTTCTCTTTTTTTTTAACAAACAAGCTCAACTATTTTACTGGATGCCAAGTTGTCTGTAATAGGTCATGAAAAATAACAGCTCTTGAGCATCTTTTGGGGTTTTTTTACTGATTAATGTTTTCCAGACATTTGTCTGGAAACCAGGTAGGTGAGGAATGTCACAAACAAGCAGTGGCATGCTCAGAAAATAGAAGAGCCATCCTGATCCTCAAGAGTCTCTCGTCTGGCTGCATGAGGACAGATTGTACAGACAATTGTACAATCGAACAGTCCAGTCGAGCAAGGCAACAGTGAGTGGCAGTGACAAAGTTGGAGTAGTTAAGTGGTGCTCAGAATCATAGAATGGGTTTTGGAAAAGGGACTGTCCAGTTCCAACCCCCTGCCATGGGCAGGGACACCTTCCACTATCCCAGGATGCTCCAAGTCCTGTCCAATCTGACCTTGGACACTTCAAGGGATGGGGCAGCCACAGCTTCTCTGGGCCTCACCACCCTCACAGGGAAGAATTTCTTCCTAACATCCCACCTAAACCTACATTTCCCCTTGTCCTCTCACTCCAGGTTCTTGTAAAAAGTTCCTCTCCATCTTTCCTGTCAGCTCTCCTCAGGCACACCAAGACTGCCACTAGGTCATCTTGAATCCTTCTCTTTTCCAGGTTGAACATTCCCAATCCTCTCCCAGCCTTTTCTCCCAGCAGAGCTGCTCCATCCCTCTGATTCCCTTGGTGGCCACCTCTGAACTCTTTCCCAGAGCTCCCTGTCCTTCCTGTGTTGGTACCCCAGAGCTGGAGGCAGCTCTGCAGGTGGGCTCTCACCAGAACAGAGCAGAGGGGCAGAATCCTCTCCCTCGACCTCCTGCTTTGGATGCAGCCCAGGATAGCAGAGCTGAAGTTAAGAAAACTTAATAAAAATTATAATTTCCAAGCTGTCTGCAGTATCATAGTGTCCCTCATTTGCTCCTCCAAGCCGTGTTATCATCCTCTAGAGTCAACACCTTCCTCTGCTTCCTCCTTCCCTACCTTTCCCCACCTTCCCCAATGCTGAGATGTTGTTTCTGAGAGCATTTTCTGAGGTTTGTTTGTTTGGTTTTTAACAATGAAATAAAAGCCTCTGCTATCCCATTTTTTTCTACAGTTGTTTTAACTGCCTTCATTAATGATATTTCTCTTTGTTAGGAGAAGCTGATTTATTAAATTGTATTTGCCAGGAATGTATCTGGAAGAAAAATAAACTATGAGAAGTAGACCTTATCATGCCATGCACGCCTGAATTTCAAACTGATTTTACTGGAAGCTACATTATGGGGACAAAGCTGAGGCACTGTCGTTCTTCTGCACCTCAAAGACACAGCAAACCTTGACAATCCTCCAGGAGAAACTCTGGAGCTTAGCAGTGTGTCCATTGAAATTCAAGGAAATGCCTTTCCTTTCCTTTCTGGCTTCAAACTTTGGAGTTCACAGGAATGTTAGGCAAGCCTTTTGCTTTGAAAAAATCTTTCCCTCACAAAACTGGGAGTCACCTTGGGTAGCCAGAATCAGGCATTCAGCTTTAGCACATAGCTACAGGACATTTGTGTGCTCTGGGAGAAGAGCTGAGCAGACCAAAGATATTAAAGATGGTCCCATTGACTGTCCATTTCTACTCATCAGAAATTGCAAATCCCACTGGAAAACATCTCTGTCTGCTTTAACTTTAAAAAAAAAAAAAAAAAGACAATAAAAAAGAGTGGTTGGTTAAGAATGTCAGGCTATTTGGAGGAATCCCAGCAAGGGCTGATGCAAAATAAGGCAGAAGCACTGACAGCAATCTATCCCAGGTGAATTTTATCTGGGGTCAGCAGGATGATCTCCAGAATGAGAATGAGTTCAAACATTCCAAATCATCTCTGGCCAATGGAGGAAGCTGGTGATGGTGCTGCTGGGTCTTGTGCCACTGAGAGATTTCCATTTCTTTAATAACCTTGGGATAGTTGGGAGATGGGAAATGCAATCTGCCAACAAATCTGAGGGTGCCATTTGGCAGCTGTGTCCTGGGCTGCATCTACAACAGGGTGGGCAGCAGGTCAGAGGAGGGGATTCTGCCCTTCTACTCCTGGTGGAACCCCACCTGGAGCTGTGTCCAGCTCTGGGCTCCCCAGAGAAAGACTGGGACCAGTCCAGAGAGGTCATTAAGGTGACAGAAGGATGGGGCACCTCAGTTCTGGAGACAGGCTGAGAGGGTTGGGATTGGTCAGCCTGGAGAAGAAAGGGTTCTGGGGAGACCTTTGAGCCCCATCCATCATTTTAAAAGAGCTGGAAAGGGATTTTTTTTTTTTTTTTTGCAAGGGCTTGCTGTGAGAGGACAAGGGGCAATGGCTTTAAGCTGAAAGAGGAAGATTTAGATGGAATATTAGGAAGCAATTATTGTGTGGGTGGTGAGGCCCTGGCACAGGGTGCCCAGAGAAGCTGTGGCTGCCCCATCCCTGGCAGTGTCCAAGGCCAGGTTGGACGGGGCTTGGAGCAACCTGGGATAGTGGGAGGTGTCCCTGCCCATGGCAGGGAGTAGAACTGGATGGTGTTTAAGGTCTCGTCTAACCCAAACCATTTTATGATTGAAGTCTCCAAAAACACAATCCAAGGTCTTTGGTTTCCCACTCCTCTTCCTCCAGCCCTCTCTTTGCACAAACATCCATCTTAGGTGAGCTGCTTCTTCTAGAAAGGAATTTCTGAACCTTTATGAGCAGATGGTTTGTGCTTAGGAGGGAGAAATTGTTGTGTTTTCAGCATTACATTGCTTTTGATTCTCATAGTATTTTCTACATGAGAAAGCTGCGTGGGAGTCTCATCCAGGGTGGTGGATTCCACATTTAGGAACTGATCTTAAACCATATAAAATTTTGACCAGTGACTGAGGAATATTTGTTCCTGGTTTTACAAATAGGTCTTGAGTAGGAAGTCTAACTCCAAAGTTCAAAAACCCCAAAAGGAGAAAGAAGACTGGGTTGGAAACTGTGGTTTGAACCCTTTAAGGATAACTTACTATAATTCAATTCTGGTTCCTAAAACATGTCCTGCCAACTTCCTATTATTGAAATCAACCCTAATTAATGTTGCTTTTACCATGTTCTTTGCATTACCATTACTTTCAGCCATGACTTTCATCACTGATATATTTCAAAATTATCATTCTAAGCCTTTAAATACCAAAATTAGTCAGTAAGAAGCTGTACCAGAGCCACGCAAAAAGTGATTCACCTGTTTCACCATGACTGAAATACAAATAGTTCAGAATTTTTCCATGGAAAATAATTTCCAATAACAGTGTTATATGGGAGAAGGATTCTTGACTAACCCTAGGTGTGGTGTGTCAGTGATGCAGCAATGACTAAATTCAGTTTTTATTTAAAATTGCAGCTAATATATTCAATATTTGCTCTATTTTCTTTCTAACCAACCACCACGTGGGCTTTGTGTTTCTCCCTGGGCCATGTCTGCATCATCCAGCACAAGAGTTAAAGAAGTTCTGATGAAATAAATATCCCCATGACCAGACCCCAAGGACCTCCCCCTCCCAGCAAGCTGCTGAGCAAAAGATTGGCAGTTCCATTATCTTCTAATTTACTTATTTATTTTACTTAAAATTGAGCTGGAACCTTGACCAAGGTTTATAAAGCTTGTCAGTGTGACTAAAAGTGAGATGGGTAACGCGTAGTGGGGATGAAGAATAAGCAAAAAGCCAATCAGTAGGTTAAAAAAAAACAAAAACTAAAAACAAGTGAAATTAAAATAAAAATTGGCTAGTCCCACTTATGGTGTCTGCAGTGTCCTGCACGCCAACACCTCCAAGTTTGAACCTCCAGAGATATTAATATTGTGCTAATAATAACCAGCTCTGTATCGCTGTGTATTCCACACATGCGTAAGATGTTCATTGCTAATTTGTCTGCAGCAAGGTCTGAAATCCTCTCTGAAGATTTAAGTGTCTTACAAGTTTTATTTTTACATCGAAGTTGCCGAAGGTGAGCCCAGTTTCACCACCCACGCATGCACTGAAAAAAAAAAAGCTTCTAATTTGCTTGGAGAAGGTCCTCCAATCCCCACCCACAGCAGGATGGTATTTTAACTTTTCTCAGAAGAGTTGATCATGGCGAGACCCTTAAATTACCACCTACATCCACACACCCACGGGTAGATGCACTTGGGTTCTTGTAACATTGAGCCCTGGAAAATTGACTTTTTGAGAGATCTGGATGTAGGTTTCTTCGTGTTTGTTGACAGAGAAAAGGTGAGAAATACAAATCCGTTTGCAAGCTCTGCACAGGAGAATTTTCACCAGCAGAAAACGGTGTCTTAACACAAGCTGGAGCTCATCTTCAGGTTTGCACACCTGTAAATGTTTTTTTTTCTTTGGATTTAGCCTGGAAATAAGGTTAATTTTCTGTGCTGTCTTATACATGGTGATATTTCAGTCTGGGTAGAGAATAGAACTTGTCTATTTGAAAAGGAAAAGAAATCACTCCGATTCATATTGAGACTGTTGACAGAGCATTTTATCAGGGGGAAAGTGAGCAAGCAGAGGTCCCTGAAAGACCTGAACCATCCCTTTTTGCCAGGCAGGGATGCAGAGGCACAGGAGGGATGGATGCCATGACTGATTAATGCTCACCGCCTCTTGCCAGGAAAGAGTCAGGAAGAGATGTTAAATCTCCCCATTAGCAGTTTCCTGTCTCAAATACTCAAGCACTTCTGCATATTTTATCCATTCCTGTCTCTCTGGGACGCTCCAGTCCCCTTCTCTCCACTGAGCTCTGGTCTGCTCCCAGAATTTGATCCTGTGATGTCTCTGCACTCTTTCCCAGCCAGGAATCCTGTTTGGGACCCAGCTCACCTTTTAGGATTCCACACCACAAGAAAAGGCGGCTATAAAGCTGTTAAAAAGCATCCAAAGGAGATTATGAAGATGGTGAAGGATCTGCAGGGGAAGGCTTGAGAGGCTGAGGACACTTGGTTTGTTGAGTCTGGAGAAGAGGACACTGAGTGGAGACCTCGTTGCAGTCTGCAGCATCCTCACAGGGGTAAGCAGAGGGGCAGGTACACATCTCTGCTCTCTGCTGAACAGTGGCTGGGGCTGAGCTGCATCAGGAAATTTCTAGGCTGGATGTTAGGAAAAGGTTCTTCCCCCAGAAGATTGTCGCTTCTCCCCATGGAAGTGGTCAGAGCACCAAGCCTGAACTCAAGAAGTGTTTATACAGCATTCTCAGGCTCATTGTGGAATTCTTGGGGTTGTCCTGTGCAGAGCCAGCATTTGGACTTTGATGGTCCCCATGGGTCCCTTCCAGCTCAGGGGATTCTCTGATCCTCAGAATCACACAACTCTCTGTTCCTAAACAACACAATTATTTCCCTGGACTTCCTTGCTGCATCTCTGCAGAGTTGCAGGGATTCTGGCTAGAAAGGCCCAATTTCCATAAGCAAATGAGGCCATTAATATCCCAGCTGAGATTCTCAATAGACAAAAAGCCAGGGCAGTGAGGGGTGTTTGACATCCTTTTAACTCTGGTACATTTTGTGTTGGCATTTCAAAATTCATGGCTGGATCTTATGCTCAGGAATGGAAATAACATGATGATTTTTCTTTTAAAAAAAATCAAACATGGGATCATAGAATATCCTTCTTTGGAAAGGACCTACAAGGATCTTCAAAATCCAACTCCTAGTCCTGTACCTCAAGAGTTACACCATGTGCCTGAGAGCACTGTCCAAAAGCTTTTTGGGATGTGGATGCAATTGAACAGGAGAGACCTTGGCTATCAGGACTCATTGCTTTGCTGTACATATATTACATACCTTCTTTTCCCCCATCTGTTTGCAATTAGAAGCAAAAATCTGATTGCAAAAGTATAGAAATGGCTATAAAAAGCAATGACAGCATGTCCCTGGATTCTAGGTCTGAGATTTGTCCTCGTGGTGTGGTTCTCAACAGGCAGAGTATTAGAAATGTCAGACACTGTGTTCCCAATGGTGGGTGTGAAAAAATGCCCAGAGTTACAGAGAACATCCACAGATGGAGTTCAGCTTCTCTTCTCCACTCCAAGGAAGTCCAAAAATCAGAGAAGGATGGAGAAAGGAACTTCTTCCATTGTTGGCAGCAGCTACAGAGAAGAACCAGTGATTCAGGAACTGTCTTTAAGACAGAAATATGCAGTAGCATGAGCCTTAAAACTGGAATGTGGTTGGAAGGGACCTTTCACATGCCAGTTCTGACAGCTTGGGAAAGGGACCTGAGCTTCTTGGACAGCCAGTGGACACCCAGTGCATCCAGAATAGCCTTGGGGTTCATGGTTCCATGCCTTGGTTGAGGTCCTGTATGTCCATCTCAGTGCATCCCTGGTCCTTGGTGGCACTCAAGGGCTTGGCCAGGTTGTGCTGCTGAGGGTCATCATGTCACAGCATTAGTGGCAAGGTGTCTGTGAGAACAGAAATCCTCATGGGGGGCAACTAACTGGGCTTCTTTCTCTGGGGCTGACTAATGAAGCTCCAGGAAGGAGAAAATCTTGTGCTCCAGGACGTGGTGAGCTTAGGAAAAAACTCAGTGAAGTTTGAAGCCAAAAAAGCTGATACCTTCATGATTGCTAAACAGAGAAGTACCCATCTGATCTCGAATTCCTCATGGGAGGGGGAAAATTCAGAGGGAAAAGTGGGATGATGAAATTGTCTAGGAGTTACTGGTTCTGAGTTGTCTGGCTGGGGCTGAGCGACTGCTGGGTAAATGTGACCTTTCCTTTGCTCCCTGTTCCTCCACATCACTCCTACCTCCTCAGAGGTGACAGAATAATATCTAACAGCCAGTTTCTCACCTCTGCAGGCTATGACTGACACTGTAAGGAACTGAGGGAATACATCTTGAGGCTTTTTTCCTCTTTTGATTCGAGCCAGGAACAGCAGATCCCCACCAGCCGCATGATTCGGAGTCATGGAAATTTTGCTGTGCTTGTTCCTGCTGTGTTCCCCAGTCATGTGAAATGGCCTCTGGACTAGAAGATGCACAGGATGGTGGGATTTCTTCCATCTCTGGGAGAAAGTGGTAATAGAAGTACCACCTCTCAGTGAAATTGAATTGATCAGATTTTGACTTGAAGTGGCACGGGCTGTGGATGGATGCACCTTCTCTGCCTCTGGGTTTCACCTTCCATTAACAACAGAAAACAGGATGCACGTAAGCACCCAGCATATATCTGCTCCACCTGAGACCACATAATAAACAGAAAGCTCCAGCTGGGGCATGAGACCTTTTTTTGGGGAGGACCCAGGATGTTTGGTGACTCAGAATATCACTACAACCCCTCTGAGCCTGAGCTAATGCCGAGGAGCAGCCAGGAGGGAAATGGAAAGGTGATAACTGCATCCACAATAATCTTCTCTAAATTAGCACTGACCCCTCAGGAAAGGGATCTTGGAGTCAGTGCAGATAATGCTTTTATGTGTCATCTCAGTGGTCAGCAGAAGCAAAATATGTGAATAAAATCCTAGAATTTATTAGGAAACAGTTGGAAAACAGAACTTCTGTTTAAAAGTGCATGTGTGTACATAAATCCCTGGTGAACCCAAATCTGGGGCACTGTGTGGACTTCCATTCATGGCATATAAAAAAGCATGTGGTGGAGTTAGAAAAGGTAAAAAGAAGGATAATCAGAGATGTGGAGTAGTTTTAATAGGAGGAATGGCTAAATAGTAATTCTCACTGCAGCTGAGAGTCATTCTGTGCACCAGCAGCCATCTACAAAGCGATGACAAGTACGAAAAGGCTGAGTAAGGAAAGGTTATTCATTATTTCTCATACCATGACAACCCAGGGACACTAATGAAGTGATCAGATAGCAGGTTTAAAGCAAACAAAAAGAACTTCCCTTACACACATCCTGGCACTTGTCATGGGAGTTAGAAATGTAATGTTTTTCAGAAAGAGTTTAGAAAAATCAGGAGTGAAAAGTCTCAGGGATAGCAACCAAAGACCAAACTGTGCTGGTTTTGGCTGAGATACACTTAATTTTCTTCATAGTAGCACGTATGAGCTTATGGTTTGGATTTGTGATGCAAACAGTGTTGATAATTTGGAGATTTTTGGATATTGTTGAGCAATTCTTACACAGCCTTTTCTGCTCCTTGCCACCAGCGAGTGAGCTGGGGGTCCATAGGAGTTTGGGAGGGGACACTGCCAGGGCAGCTGACCCCAAACGACCCAAGGGAGATTCCAGACCGTGTGACATCATGATCAGCACATAAAGGGGTGAAAAACAAGGAAAGGGAGGGCATTCAGAGTGATGGAGTTTGCCTTCCCAAGTCACTGTTGCGTGTTCTGGAGACCAGATTTCCTGGGGATGGCTGAACACCTGCCTGCCCCTGGAAAGCAGGGAATGAATTCCTTGATTTCCTTTCCTTGCATTCGTGGCTTTTGCTTTACCTATCAAACTGTCTTTTTTTCACCACCCTCTCCTTTTCTCACTTTTACCCTTCTGATTCCTTCTCCCCCCAGGGCAGAGTGGTTGGCTGGGTGGCACCCAAGGTGGGGCTGGAAGGGTTCAAGACAGCACCAGGATTGACTGGGAGGTGCTGGACTGAATTTATGGCTGTTGTTACTGTTCAGCTGTGAATTGGCAGCCCCTGTATTTGCCTGAGTGTCTGTTCGAGCCCAGTGCTTGTTAGTGGCTGCTCTTTTCTCCCACTGCTCGCTGTGCTGCTGCTCTGCTCCTCGTCTGACTGTGCTGGGAATGCTCTGATAAGAGCAGCAGGGATGTGCCTGCCCTGGCAGATGGCCAGGGAGCCACTGCTCCTCCTGTACTGCTTCACTGGCCACTCTGAACTTCCAGAGTGAATTCAAGTCAAAGAAAACATGACCTGTGGATGAATCCATGAGAGGAAAGGACACTCTGAAACATCCGTGGCTGTGATTGTGCTGCACCAGGGCAGGCTCTTCTTGAAGGGTCCAGGACAGGGGTTCTGTCTGTGCCACACCTCTGAAAGGATTGGGACCATAAAAATAAGTCCAAGCTGGAGAAGGCACATCTCAAAGCATCAGTGGTTGTGCATGGGGTCACACTGGAGCACCTCAGAGCTTGTGGCCATGGATAAGCCCATGATGGAGCAGGTACATCCCTGGATGGAGCTCGGCCCTTCTTAGAACAGGTTTGCATCCAAAGGAACTGTGGCTGTGGGGAAATCGATATCACGGAGAGATTATTGCTCATTGATAAGGTTCCAGCTGGAACAGGTACATTCCCAAAGTCTGTGGGATTAATTAATATCTGTGGATAAATCCAAGCAGGGTTAAGAGCAAAGGTAGGAGTCCATTGCAAAACTAAACCTTGTAAATTAGGGGGACCAGGGGTGGGGGTTTTCATGGAAATACCTTAAAATTGTTGTAACCTGTGTTTTAACCTGCATGTTTTTAGGAATTATTCTGGAAGGAACCACCCAAATCAGTGGAGGACAAGATTTATAAGCAGCAAGTGCAGCTGTAAACTGGGTTTAGGGGCCAAAAACTCCACACCACACCTCACCTTTCCTTTCCTGAGTGACAACCATCACAGCCTCCTTTTCAAGTCATGGACTAAGTGAACTCAATGGACATTTGTGGATATTTGTGGATATTTGTGGACATTTATGGACATTTTATGAACATTTTACAGGATTGATCCATAGATTAGAGGAATGGTATCAATATGTTTTATGAAATGATGGGAAGTGGGGTGGAGGGTAACACAATGTGTTGGATAATGTTGGACCTGAGCAGGTTGTAAATGCTATGGAATAATGGGTGGAGAAGGTGATGCTTTAGGTTGTTATTTAATTTTCTTCTTAGTAGCTGATGTGGGGCTATGGTTTGGATTTGTGCAGAGCCCTGCTCTCCTGGACATGGCTGAACTCCTGTCGTGCCATGGAAAGTGAGGAATGAATTCTTTCTCTTGCTCTGCTTGCATGTGTGTGGCTTTTGCTTTAACTTTTAAACTCTCTTTGTCCCAGCCCACTTTTCCTTTTTGCCTTCACAATTCTCCACCCCTTCCCACTGGAGAGGGGTAAATGAGCAGCACTGTGGGGTTTCATTGCTGGCTTGGGTTAAACAATGTCACTAATTGAGAATAATCTAGCAAAACCACTGAGAAAAGATGAAATTCTCTTTATAATCTTTCTTATTTTCCCCCAAAGTCCCATTATCAGTAGATCTGTAACTGGACAATGAAGATTCAGGTCTTGACCATGATGGTAAATTTATAGCAAGGAAAAAAATGTTCCTACACTCACCCTATAGCCTGGTTTCATTCCAGCATGGCCTTAGTCAGGAAGTTTAACTTCAGTAATTTCCTAATTAATTTCAGGGCTGGGAACAACAGATCAGACATCAGCTCTCAGAAAAAAAAAAATAAAAAGAAATAAACATCTGCAGACTGCAATGAATCACAGCCTGCCCCCAAATCAGCACATTGCCATGAAAAAGATGAACACAGTTCTAGGCTGTGTAACCTGCCAGAGATGCTCTGCTCACCCCTGGGAACTCCTCACTCGGAGATTATGTAAAGTGGGGCACTCCATTTCCAGAAAGAGTTGTCCTACTTCAGGAATACCTAGTGGGAACCAAAAGAGCAGCCAACAGGGAGAAACTACCTGTGGGGAAATATTAAAACCATTATCTCCTTCAGAGGGCTGGGCAGAATATGGTAGTGCTGTTCAAATATCACAGGAGAAGAAATCCAGGGGAAAAGTTTAGGATGCTTTGGGGAAGAGAGGTTGGGTTGTTTGAGCAGCTGAGGGAGCTGGGGGGGCTCTGCCCAGAGGAAAGGAGGCTCAGGGGGGACCTCCTGGCTCTGCCCAGCTCCCTGACAGGAGGGTGGAGCCATGTAGGGGTCAGGCTCTGCTCCCAGGGAACAAGGGACAGGACAAGAGGAAACGGCCTCAAATTGTGCCAGGGAAGGTTCTGGACATCAGGAGGAATTTCTTCATGGAAAGGCTTGTTAAGCATTGGAAGGGGCTGTGCAGGGAGGTCCTGGAGTCACCATCCCTGGAGGTGTCCAAGGAACAAATGGATGTGGCACTCAGAGCTCTGGGCTGGGTGGCAAGGTGGGGATGGGTCTAAAGCTGGACTCAGAGATCTTTTCCAATCTAAATAATTTTGTGATTCTGTGATATCAGGAGAGATTTTTCAATGGTCAGGACTGCAAAACACTGAGATTAATTGCCTGCAACATCTCCATCATGGGAAGCCTTGAAAAAAATAAAACACTTTAAACAAAGATCCATCAACAGTGACCTAGAAATACTGTGTCTTGCTTTGGGACAGGAAAATAAACTATGCAACCTCTTGAGTTCTCTCCCAGACCTATGAATTTGTAATGCTGTCACAAACCTCTCCCGTAGGCTTGATAATTTGTGTGAAAACACTTTGGGTGTCTTGAATTAATTACAGAGCCCTTTACTAGATTGTGGATTGGGACTGGCAATGTCATTCCAGCAAGGTCCATGAAACACAGCTGTTTCAGCTCTCTATTCCAATGGAGACATCTCCATTTCTCTTCCCTGCAGTAGGGTTCAAGAGGAATTCAGGCTTTGCTGGTTTTCAGGGTAGAAATTGGAGGAGCGCCACAAATAATTTTATCCTTATTTCTTTAATCACAGCTGGCAGGAGCACAGGGTGCAGTTTCCCCGTCCTGGCTTCTATCTTTCCAGAACATGGTGGGCAAAGATTTCATAGTCACCCATGGGGAGCTGCTTTGGGGGATGAGAGAGGAGAAGGTTCTTCCACAGAGGTGGCAGAGGTTGCTCAGAGCAGCACAGCCTGGGAGGCAGCAGGAATGGATGTGTGGATGAACTCAGCCACTGAAGAGCAGGACTGGGCTGAGGGGATCCAGCCCTGTCCTTCAAGCCTGTGTCCCCATCAAAGCTGAAAGACAAAATCTGCTCTTGCCTCATTTTGTACCATTGAAAATGCCTTTCAGTCCCCCTTTGCCCTGGGTGAGCTGGTGGCACAAGTGTTTGTGGTGCAGGGTTGGAGTGAGCTGCCCTCTGTCACGCACTGATCACTGCTGCCACCACCCAGGGACACCTGAGGCAGCTTTTGGCCACGCTGGTGCCTGTTCAGCTCTCAGCTGCTGGAGGATGGGGGAATGAGCAGGACCTGCACATCTCTGCCTTCCCATGGGGAGGAACATCTCCCAGATGTCTGCCCCGGCCGTGTGAGATGTAAAAGTCAGCCCTGTTCATGACAGAAATCAGCAAGGAATGGCTTGGAGATGGCTGGAGATCTGTGTGCTTTGTGTAGCTGATATTGCCGGGGCAATGCCTTGTACACAAAAGCTCAGTGAAAAGAATGCCATCTTGTTTATTTGTCAGATTATTTCTCAGCGCAGCTGGCAAATATTTGCTACAACTTGTAAGGAGCAGTCAGTAAAAATATCCACAGTGTCTGGAAATTCTCTTTTCTCAAGCAAAACATCTGGTTCAACCAAGTTTATTTTTTGCCCTGCTGCTTACAGAGTTTTTGGTGTGGCTGTCTGGGATGTTCTCTGTGCATTTTTCGCCAGATGAGCAGATTGTTTACTCTACTCACATCTTTCAGCTTGTGTTGTCAGGCAGGGCTGCTGCAGGCCCCTCTCCACGAGTCTGCTGATTCCTCTGTCTTGCATTGGCTTCCTGGCATGACTGAAAGGCAACAGGAAATATATGGGAATACAGTTCCCTGAGAAGACCTGCCAGAAAGAGGCTCAGGATTCACTTGGGTCCTGAGCATCCCCAAAAAGATTGGAGCTTCTCCCTGATGAGAACAGACAGAGAGTGGGGCCTGTTCAACCCTGAGAAAATACAACTGAGAGAGGAACTTACCAATGCCTAAAATATCTACAGGAGGGGGCAGAAAATGGACCAGGCTCTGCTCTGGGGGGCCCAGCAATGGGAAAAGAGGAATGGGCAGGAATTGATTCCCAGGAAGTTCCACCTGGTCATGAGGCAGAACTTCTCTGAACAGAGATGAGAGAGGGTGGGAGTTTCTCTCCCTGGAGATATTCCAGAACTGTCTGGAGACACAATCCTGTGCCCTGTGCCCTGGGATGGCCCAGATGACCCCACTGTGGTCCCTTCCACCCTGACCCATTCTGGGATTCTGTGACTTCTGTGAAAACCCATTTATGAGCTGCTTGGCTTTGTGCTGGAATAAATGCCTACAGCAGTTCCTCTATGTCCTTCTCTATCCCTTTCCTCCAGACTGTGTGAAAACACTCCAAAAATTGAACGAGGACCACCCAGATGCTCTGTATGGAATGTTTTGTGCTGTGACATCAGATATAATCCAAGGCCTCTCGATGCTGCAGCACCAGACACGGAAACTTGTGTTTCCACTGCATGGGAGTGGGGAAGGAGATCATTTCAGCACAGCTGCTGTTGGCTCTTGGTCCCTGACAGCCTGGGATGGGTTCTCATCCAAAATGTACCCCATACTGTATTTTAATTAAAGTGAACAAACAAACCAATCACGAAGCCATCCAGCAGAGCTAACTTTGCTTTGTGGCTGAGCTGGACACTGCACCACTATGAGGAGGGAAACTGGATTTTGGCACAGCTCCTGCTGCCTAAATACTCCCAGCCAAGAACTAGGATCGACTTTCTTACAATAAAAAGTTGCTGGGGAAAAAAAAAAACCAGAACAACACAACAATCCACAAAGAAAATGGCTTCAGGACTGTTCTCCTCTTGCCCGTATTTATTCAAGCTGTCTTCCTCTCTCCGCAAATTTGGCAAACAGAGTCTGGCATCCCAGCTCAGGGGACACCTGTTAAATAAATAGGCTCAGTCTCTAACTGCTGCATTCATGGCAGAGTTTCCTGGTTCCCTTAGGCAGCTAATTTTTGTTGATTATCATACAGTACAGAGGGATTGTTTGTGTCTCTGCATCCCATCCCGGCTCTGCCGCTTGTGACGGGCATGGCCGCGTGACTCAGGCCCGCTGCCTGCCTGGAATAAAGAATGGTTTGATTCTAAGGTTCCATGACTTTTTAATGTGGATCACGGTGCAGGGAGAAGCAGCCAGGTGGGGTTCTTGTGGAGGTGAACTGAGCCCCTGTTGATTTGTTTGGTTTTCCCTTACCAGAGCCTTTTTGAAGAAACCTGAGAGCTGGAGTGAGGCTTCACTGAGAGCAGAAGCTGTTGTTGCCTGAGGTAGAGAGAGAAATAAGCATCCTAGGAGGCAACAAATGGTCTGAGAGGCTCTCAGAGAAGGGCTGACAACAGGAGGCATTGAGGATGATAATTTTAGTGCTGAGGGTTTCAGGATACTCAGAGGAATTTGAACTTGTGAACTTCCCCTCCCCGGCAGTGTCCAAGGCCAGGTTGGATGGGGCTTTGAACAACCTGGGATGGTGGGAAGTGTCCCTGCCCATGTCACAGGGGTGGAATGAGATGATTTTTAAGGTCCCTTCCAACCAAACTATTTATTGATTCTATGGTTCTATGAATTGAACTATCCCAGGAAATGCCTGCACATGGAAGGAGACATTCATGCAACACACAGGCAACATAGAGAAGAGGAGCATGCAGCCACACCAGCATGATGTTTTACATAATCTTGGGTGTATATCTCCTGAGATGGGCCTCAAAACTTACATACAGTGCTGGCCTGGGATGTTTTCAGAGGAGAACTTATCCCTCCCCAACTACGAATACAGGCAGAAAGAGCCCATGCTCTGTTCCCTCCACCACAGGGTCTGGTTGTGTGGCAGAGCTGGCACCAGCAGCACAGAAAGTTCTCTGTATAGAGGTGTTAAAGTTCATGAGTTTATTAGTGGTGTTTTTAATTCATAGAGTGAAGTTCATGAGTTTATTAGTGGTGTTTTTAATTCATAGAGTGAATCACATCTTATTCAACATCACCTTATTACAACCCCTCTGCCAATGTTAGGGACACCTTACACTAGATCCAATTGCTCCCATCCTCATCCAACCTGGCCTTGAGCAGTTCCAGGGATTGGGAGCCCAAAGCAACCCTGGATAACCTGTTCCAATCTCTCACCACCCTAACAGTGAAAAATTTCTTCCTCGTATCTAACCTAAATCTACCCTCTTTCAGCTTAAAGCCTTAAATTTTAAAGGTTTAAGGGTTTAGGAGCACAAGAACATCATTTTGGTTCCTTTAACAAGACTTCTCAATGTCTTCTCTTCACTGCAGTGTCTTGACTGGACTTGGGCTGAAGACTAAAACCACTGCCTTCAAAACAGGGGAGAGGAAGACTCCGACTCTCAAAGCTGATGGGCACAGCTGGGACTTCAGGCTTTGGTGCCCACCAGCTCTGCCTGAGGTCTGAAGCTTTAGCAATGAACTTCAGTAATCAATAATCAATAATCAATAGAAGGTGTTGTGTAGTCTGGGGAAAGGGAGGCTCCATGGCAACCTCATTGCTCTCCACAACACCCTGACATGAGGATGGAGCCAGTTGGGGATCAGTCTCTTCTCCCAGGTGATAGGATGAGAGGAAATGAACTCAAAGTCCACCAGGTGAAATTTAGATTAGATATAAGGATTTTTTTTTTTATTAAAGAAGTGATCATGAAGTGGAACAGGTTGCCCAGGGCAGTGATGGAATCACTGTCCCTGGAAGTGTCCAAAGCCATGGAGATGTGTCACTTGGGGACATGGCTTAGCAGTGATCAGGGCAGTACTGGGTTAATGCTGGACTCAATGATCTCAGAGGTCTTTTCAGCCTTAATGATTTTATGCTTCTTTTCTCCTTCTTGCTAAGTTTGGGAAGCAGATGGCACTGCTCAGTTTGACTTCTTTCTTCTCCGTGTCTCGTGGTCCCCATTTCAAATCCAGTCACTTCCCTGCCCAATGGGGTATCCCAGCACTGCCATCCTTGTTGGAGGCAAGGCATAAGTTGCATGTGGAGGCAACACCCTTTGTTAAACTAAGAAATACACTGAAAATGGAAGAACTTTGTGTTCACACACACACACAGAGATCTGCTCTGCCCTCCTGAGAAGGCTGGGATCTGGAAAATTCATTACAGACATTGTTGAATTAAGGGTGGGACTTCTGCCAAGGATTTAACCGAGAGGAGCAGCCCATCTATTTCTGTGGACTCCCGTATGAAGTCTGAGTCTTGAGGGATTCTCCATGCTGGCTAGAAAGATTCACAGTTTATTTCTGATCACAGGATAAACCGAGTCTATCTATAGATTTGGCTCAAAACTGGAACTTCCTGGGAATTCCACTGAAAAATCCCCTCTGTTTTCTTTTTAGAGATAATTATTCTGACATAGAATGAAACTCTAATCTCCTGTGGAATGGGAGATCTCACACTCAGTTTAGAGGAAGTTGTAAAGGGATTCTCTTAAACCTTTTTCAAGCATGCTTGAAGCTCTCTGAGGAGCCTGAAACCAAATCTGCCAGATCTGGAAAAGATGGGAACCCAAGAAGTCCTGAAAATCCTGAATGAATGCCAAATATAATGTTGCAGAAGACTGGGGGGAAATTGGTTATTTTTTTCCCAGAGTAAAATAGTTGATATTTTATAAATGTAATTTTTTCAGACAAAAAAAAAAATCTTGTGAAAATATAATTCACATACATATATATGTGTATTTATATATATATTCTAAACCAGTGCACATTAAATGGAAATGGTGCTGCTATTTCATGTATAGAATCATAGATTGGTTTGGATTGCCAGGAACTTTCAAGATAATCCAGTTCCAGCCCCCTTCCATGGACAGGGACACTTTCCACTAGGCCAGGTTGTTCCAAGCCCCATCCAACCTGGCCTTGGACTCTTCCAAGGATGGGGAGTCCACAATCCCTCTGAGTAAAGATATATATGAAGATGATTCAATCCCATTCAAGAGGGCATCCAGCTTTCCAAAAGAAGCTATCAAAAATTCTTAGCCCTGACATTTATGATTGCATCAAAGGGACAGAGAAAACAGAAAAAACCTCACTTTTTATGTCCATGTATGTGTTGAATGAGACACTCATCTGATTCCTTCCATGGCTCTACCAAACCATCCCTAAAACAGGTCCACAACCTGGCAATAAGTCTTGCATAATACATTCAGCTGCCAAAAAAAACTATTTCTTCATCTCATCCAAAAGAGGCGTGCAAGTTTGCTTCCGGCTCCCAAACATGGATGATCCAATTCCTCTTTTCTTCCTGTTTCTTTGATCCCTCCAGTTTCTGAGGTTGTGCCTGTGAAGACCTTCTCAAACTGAGCCCATTCCTGTTCTCAGCCCCTTCTGCAGCAGGGAACAGCAGGAGCAGACACGGTGCTTTCGAGCTGGGTGCATTAATGATTGTCTCCACCCAGGGTTATCCTGGCCAGACATCCCAGACTGCATTTCCCATTTTAACAGGACTTTGCTTGCCTGGCTGAACATGTTGTGCAAGGCTCAATCTTCTCCCCTGTCTATTGTTGTCATTGTTTTTTAAAACCTGACCTTGCAATGAGACAAATCTAAACACATTGTACTGGGATAAACCCAGCTTGTCTGGTTATCCCCCGGCTTCAGCCTCAGCTGTGAGCTGCAGGAGCAATCCCCTATTTTTCTTGTGTTCACGACTGATCAAAAAAGATCAATTCTCAGCTCTAGGTGCAAGAGAGAGTCTTAAAATGCCATTGCACCCTGGGTCTTTGCTTTGCTTGAGGTCTATCAGTGGATCAGTTACGGAGTATCTGAGTAGCAGCTGAAATCCCTGTTTTAAAAATATTTGCTGTGCAGCCTCAACAGAAACTCAGGTACCAGGAATTCTTTTCTCCATTCTCTCAAAGCTGCCTAATTCTCATTCACTGTGATTTTGCCTCTTTAATAATTCATTTTCATAGAATCATAGCGTGGTTTGGGTTGAAGGGAGCTTAAAAGTCATCTAGTTCCAGCCCCCCTGCCATGGTAGGGACATCCTCCACTAGATTTTAATGGGAGTTGATTTTTTCATTCACATTGATTTTAATGTTTGTGTCAACAAGTTACACACACTTTTGATTCAACACCTAAAAAACAATATATCCTAATCTGCTTATTTTATTGGTGTCATTTGTCTTAATTCTAGCAGGGGCAATATTGCTTACAAGGATTTTGAAATACAATAAACTAATTTTATTTACTGTACACCTGGTAAGTCTGAAATATAACCACACTTTTTTTTTTTCATCTTATTACAAGAATGACACATCTGGATAACTAGAACTTATTAAGTCATCTCTTCATTTTAATATCTGCCACTCATGCTGTATATGCAGGATAATTTAAATAGCAGTAATTACCTAGAAAACATCTTTGTGTTGGAATAATTTGCAATTTGCAGCACTGTTTGGCTGCCTCTCCTGAATGAAGAATTGGAGAGGTTTTTGAGTAAGTAACTACATAGGAGCAGAAACTTCAGATAATTGCTAGACATGCCGATTACTTAGTAGGGTTGGGCCTTGCTTTGCTTCATCTCAAGTTTTACACACTGAAAATTGGAATAATCACTGTGCTGGAGTGAGTTCAGAAGTCGAGCTGTGCTCATGAACACCAGACATTCCCTTCTCAAGACGGAAGGGAAAGGGGTAAGACATGAAACATAACCAAGGAATATTGACCAAGTACTGGTTCACATCCAGATTTGGGGTCTTTTCCCAAAAGTTCTCAGACTCATCACCAGACTGCACAGCTGAGGAAGATTTTGGAAGCCACACATTTAAAAATATGCTTATTTAAAGCTCTGGATCCACTTCTTCTGGACCTGTTCAGGTAAGAAAAGTTACTCCAGAGTTCACCAGCTCAGGCTTTGGTGTCACTCCAGGTTTGCTTTCATCACTGTTGAGTAGGAATGTCCTTCACAGCCTGCAGATGTTTTGGGAATCTGTCCATCCAACCTTCCCTCCACATCACTGCAGAGGTGGATGAAGCACTCCAAGTATGTGCTTTACTTCTTTTTGATTCCTTTTGAAGCTGGATAATGCAAGACCCTCCACACATGTGAGCTGTTGTTAGCACTGGGGTCTTTCCACTGCAGCATTTGTATATTCCATGTCACCCAGCTGCTGCTGCTTCCACATGGATGACTCAAGAAGCTGTAAAATAACTGGATCTCTACTCTGAGATTCTCTCCTTTCTACACATTCACAGCCTAATTTTAGCTTTTGCTTCCACGCCAAATCATGTGGATTTTAGAGGCATTGACTGCTCTGGATCATTTAAATGTGCCCCAAAAGTAGAGGGGGCAGAAGAAACACTTCCAAATAGATGGGAAGGGCATCAGGTGTACTGGGAGTGGGTGTTCTGTTCTGAGCATGGAGAAGATGTTAAGGGATGGCAAGATTATTTGGAGATTGGGATATTAAATCTAAGCTGTTCTTGTTACTGGTCTAATTATCATGAGCAGAGTCCTTTAGCCTTGAGAAGAGGCAATTGAGAGGGGATCTCATCCCTGACAGTGGCTGCAGGGAGGAGTCAGAGAAGGACCAGGCTCTGCTCTGTGGGGCCCAGCAATGGGACAGGAGGAATGGGCAGGAACTGATGCCCAGGAAGTTCTACCAGGACATGAGGAAGAACTTCTTTGCTGTGCCTCCAAGGTCAGCTGAATGTTGTAAAGGTGGTTTGGTTCCATGGAATCAGACCAGAGGTCACAGAGACACGGTTTGTATTGGAAACAACCCTCAAGACCATCTCATTCCATCCCCCTGCTACAGGCAGGGACACCTCCCACTAGCCTGGATTACTCCACATCTCCTCCAACCTGGCCTTGGACACTTCTGGAGATGGAGCAGCCACAGTTCCTCTGGGAAACCTGTGCCAGGGCCTCACCACCCTCACAGAGAAGAATTTCATCCCAATATCCATGCTTCCACTTCAAAGTGTTTAAATTTCATTGAGGAAACTCTCCATGATTGCCCATTTCTGGACTTGTTTAAATTATTCCGTTAACCAAAACTGTCAACAAACTTGTGGGGCTCAAGTCTGACACCTGAAATCTTTCATATTTTATAATGATCTGGCCTGGGGCAACAGAGGCAGACAAGACAAGCTTCCTTCAGCCACCCTTTCCTCTGATCATCCCAAGGAGCAGCTCACGTCAGCAGAGTTTCCATGGTTTCAGTGTCTTGAACAGACTGTGTGTGGTTCCATCCCATGCATTACTCATGACAGACACTGATGTTGGGGTGATTCGGGTGGGCTTGGGGAACTGGGAGTGATTATCTGGAATGAATTTTTGTCCTGTTACAACATGCATTTTGAAGCAGAAGGTCACTGGGAGAAGATAAAGCATGAAGGAGACAAAAACGTCACTCACAGGAGCAGGATGAAAATGATGGGAAAGTTCTGAAGAACTCTGCAATTTCAGTCTTCACTGCTCAGCTGTGGGAGGAACAAGTGGCAGGTTGGGGTAAAATACTTGAAACTTGAAGGTTTTCCATGCTCAGGTAGGAAACTCTGGCTGAAACAAATGGCCAAGGTACAATGATGTATCCAGGACATGCTCCTCATCCTGCATCTGTGTAGTGGGATAAAGAAAGGATGTGGAATTGCAGGACATTGAAAGATTATTTTCCCAATAAAGTGCTCAAAAATATCCCCTGAACATCCTTTATTTCCCACAAGTAAGCAATTCTACAGATGTCTTTTGGCCTTCTAGATACTGTCTATTTTTAGTTTTGTTTGGGTTTTTTGGGGGGCTTTGGTGTGTGTGTTGGAGGGAATTGTTGTATTTTTCCACACAACATCAAGAACATTTCAGTGACGGGTTTTCACAAAACCTTGTCTGTGCATTCCAGACCATGAACTTCTTCCTTCTTTAGAAATCAGCTCAGAAAAGATCTTGCAAAACTATTTTTGAGACAAAAATTTGTAGCTACAGTTCCTTTTTTTCCCAGAAAAAAACACCAAACACCAATGAGACAAAAATCCTTATCTCAAATCTTACCACCTGCTTAAGAGTTTTTCAACAAAAGGCCATCACTTTTTGAACAACTCAATTTTTAGCTGTTAGAATAGAATCAAGTGGCTTCTTGTTGTCATGGAGAATGGAATAACTTGCCTAGACTTGGATACTCTGACATAAAAAGACCCCAAAAACATTTTTCTCCAGGATATCAAGGGCCCTTTGGCAACTTGAATTGCAGCTGGCTCCAAGGCAGGGAGAGGAATTCTGTTGTGCCCTGGGTTCCCCTCTTGGACAGGTCCAGTTTTGTATAAACATAAACCAGAGGAGGGTAGTAGATGTCCAAGGACAAATTCCATCTTCTGTAGTGATCTGGGGTTTAAAAATAAGCTGCTCAAAGCAAAAATAGTGAGAATGTGTGGTCATTTTTTTAGTTAACCCCTTACAGTGATGGTTGGTCTGTTGGCAACCCCAAGGCTTGCTTCAAGCTCAGATGAAATTATCTGGAAACCTGGCATGGTTTGGGTTGAAAGGGACCTTAAAACTCCTCTCATTCCACCCCTGCCATGAGCAGGGACACCTCCCACTATCCCAGGGTGTTCTAAAGCCCACCCAGCCTGGCCTTGGACTTTTCCAGGGACGAGGCAGCCACAGCTTCTCTGGACAACCTGTGCCAGGCCCTCACCACCCTCACAGGGAAGAATTTCATCCTAATATCTAAGTTTAAAAATATAATAATTAAATAATAATATGTATAAAAATAATTCTGTTATATAAAATATATAATTAATAATAAATAAATTACAATAAAATCATCCTAATAGCTAAAGTACCTTCAGAAGAGGTGTCTAATACACATTTTGAGGATTCCCCCTCACATCTGTTGGCACTAAAATTGGATGTGGCCTTGCTGATGTTGTTGGGAACGGAAGATGCCAACTTGAGAAACAGATGCAGATTGCACACCAAGTGTTGAGATCAAACTATTTGGTTCTCAGCAATCCAGTTTTTCTTTTATGTGGCCTGAAAACATTCCTGTCTTTCACTTTCTACTTAGAAGGGGTAGAAACTTTTTTCTGACTGAGGCTGAAGCTTTGTGGCCTGATTTTGGTGCCACACACAAAGCACTGGTGGTTTCATGCACTGGTGGTTTCATGTATTTCCTCCCAGGCTGGATAGGACTGAACACTTAATTTCAGTAAAGTATAAGCAAGAGGGAAAGAGAATTTGTTTCTTTCTGCATCTCCTGATCTGAGTGGCACCATGTGATCTTAAATAACCATCTGTTGATTATTTTTCTCCTGAAGATTGATGGATGTGATTCATGGCCCTTTCAAAACAGAGCTGCTCCCTGGGAAAAAAAGAAAAAAAAGTGAGAGCTTTTGTGGGAGAAAAAGAATCACAAAATCATAGAATGGTTTGGGTTGAAAGGGACCCTGAAGATCAGACCCTGGGGTGTCTTCCAAAAGCAAAAAAGGAAAAAATAGCAGATAGATCCAGACCTTCTGTGTGTTTTACAGAGGAACTTTGGGCAGTCTCACCAAGACCTCTGGAGTCTCACTAGGGTTTTCTGGGGGATTTTCCTGTATTTCTTTGAACTACTCATCTAAAAAAAAGTTGCACACAGCTTGAGGTTGGCAGTGCATTTCAGCACTTCTTCAAAATCCTGCAAGAAGGGCAGGTTTAGATTGGATAACAGGAAGAAATTCTTCCCTGTGAGGGTGTGAGGCCCTGGCACAGGTTGCCCAGAGAAGCTGTGGCTGCCCCATCCCAGAAGTGTCCAAGGCCCGGCTGGATGGGGCTTGGAGAAACCTGGGAGGGTGGGAGGTGTCCCTGCCATTGCAGGGCTTGGAGTGAGATGATCTTTAAAATCTCTTCCAACACAAAATATTCTATGATTCTAAAGGAAAAGAAAGTCAATTTCCCAAAGCAATCCCAGAAGATTCCTGTACCTGAGATCTCAGTAAAGTGTGAAAAAAATCCCCTCTTGCTGGAACCTGGTCAGAGCCCATCATTTCAGACAGATTGAGTACTCTGAGCTGGAACTCCCCAGCAGCAGCTTCCCCTCTGAGACCTCTCAGAGACTTCCCCTGCAACTTTATGCAAGAGATTTCAACTACCTTTTGCCAGCATTTCTCATATTTCAGATAAAATACTTTCTGAAGTCATTGAAATGTTACAGAGGTGAAATTGCAAAAGAAAATTGAAAAAGGAAATTGAAAGGTAAAACCAACAGGTAAAGCTGAAAGATTTTATTTTCTTTAAAAAAAGGGAACAAAAAAAAAGCAAGCAACCAACAAACCACAAAACAAACAAACACACAAAACCAGGAAAAATCCACACAAGTTAATTTCTACTGAAAGTAACTTTTTTGCAGCTCAANAACAAAAAAAAAAAAGCAAGCAGCCAACAAACCACAGAACAAACAAACAGACAAAACCAGGAAAAATCCACACAAGTTAATTTCTACTGAAAGTAACTTTTTTGCAGCTCAAGCACATGTCTCTGTTTACTCCCAGAATGGGCGGAGGATAAGCAACAGCCGGATAATCTGGAAATTAAAGAAAGAAAAGTCAACAAGTTGAAATGATGTATTGTAGTCATTAGTAACAGCACTGCAATAACCCAGCTTTCAGCACATTTCCAAATGCCCATCTCCTGGTGAACTTTCTTATGATAAGAATAATTTCCCTACCTGTTCTCCCAAATCCCCTTAAATGGTATTTTAATAGCACTTGAAACGGTGCTGGGGCAATGTTGTTCTGCTTCCCCTGGGGTGAATCTTTTGTTATTACTAAAGTGGGAACAATATCAGGTTTTTATAGAAGCAAATCTCACCAGCACTTTTTTCCTCACCGTAGATGCACTGACCATTATTTGTGCCTCTGTTTGCCAAAGCTTTTCCGTGCCCTGCTGTGTGGAGCTGGTCTGGAATCCCTGCACCACAGAGAAGAGGGGTCCTGTTAACACAGAATCACAGGATGGGTCAGGCCCTGCTCAAACAGGGTCAGCCCAGAGCACCTGGCACAGGATTGAATCCAGGCACTTCTTGAACATTCCCAGTCAGGGAGACTCCATAATCTCTCTGGGAAACCTGAGGGAAGTCTTGGTTGGACCTCGATTTTGGCATCCACACCTTCCAGCTTTTCAGATAGGTCTACTAACAAGTGAAGACTTTTTTTGAACCTCTGCTCATGTCATCAAGAAGAAGACTTCATGCACAGTCCTTCCTTGAAGGATTCCTGTAGTCCAACCTGGAGAAATCCTAATATATCCTGTCTCAAGTGGTTAACTTTGTAGGGAATAAATTTATATATTACTTTAGCTGCCTACATTGGAGGATTTTCTACTTGTCTTGGTTAAAGAGTTGGGAGTATTTAGATTTTTTCTGTAACATTCTGTGATATGGAAAGCAAACATCTCAGATACTTCAGGAGAAACACTCTGGGATCTGGTACATCACACACATTGAAAAGAGCTGCAAACTTTTGATGCCAAATTTTTACTGTCAGCTGGGCAGGCTGTAAACTGCTCGATTAGACTGCAAGGCTCAAACGCCCACCTTTAAATAAGACTGCACCAGCAAAGAAAATAAAAAGGAGTGGTGTGACCAGAAAGAATCATACCCCAGCTCTCACCCCAGAGGAGAAGTGAGGGGGCAGAATTCTGTTCACAAACTCTCACATATTGGGAAAGGGCCTCAATTTGCTCCAGGGAAGGTTTAAATTGAATAATGGGGAAAATTTCTTCACTGAAAGGGTGGTCAAGCATTGGAACAGGCTGCCCCAAGAAGTGGAGGAATCCCCATCCCTGGAAGTGTTCACATATGTGTAGATGTGATGCTCAGGGATGTGGTTTAGTGGTTGGTTAATAGTCATGGAGGCCTTTTCCAACCTTAATAATTCTATGATTCTACAAAATTCCTTCACCTTGCTGGAGAAGTCTCTGCCTGCCTTGCTGTTGCCCTTGTGTTTCATTCCACCTTCCCTTGTTGATCAGCCCAGACCTGGAGCTTCCTGACGCCACCCACAAAGAATTTTTGATTGCTGGGTAATAAAACATTGGGTGGAATTCACTGGAATTAAATCCAAGCATTGCACACAAGGAAAACAACAGTTCCAACTCTGTGCCTGGTGATGGGCTCTGAGCTGATTATTGATGCCCAGGAATGGCATTTGGGTCTTATAATGAACAGTTGAATGAAATTATGAGCTCATTGTTCTGTAGCAATCAAAAGAGGAAATTGAATGTTAAGGATTATTAAGGAGGGAATAGAAAACCAAACAGAAATCATTGTAATGCCACTGAAGAAATGCATTTTGGACCTGCAGCTTGAATATTGTGTCTGGTGCTTGTCCTTCCCTCTCAAAAGGCTTTAGTGGCCCTGGAAAAGGCTCTGAGAAGATGCCAGAAGGATGATAAGGAACAGCTGCAGCAGCACAGAAAAGGATTAAATAGATGTGCACACTTCAGTCTTGGAAAAGACATTTTAAGGAGCTTTTTTCAGGCTAAAGTCATGATGGGTGTGGAGCAGGGATGGGGAAATGGAGCAGGTTCTTGACAGACAGTGTGGTTGAGCTGTGGCATTCCTTGCCATGGGATGAGGCTGTTTCTAGGGAAAAAAAAAATGGAAAAAAAATCTGTTGAAGTTTATTAATACATTGTTTAGTATCAGAGTCTGGCTGCCTTTCTTTTGCACTCTGTAACCATTCTCAGTCAAATCATGGGCTAAAATTGTTCTTCTGATCAGACACAGTATTTTTATTTTAATGTACTCTTATCTGAGGTTTTCCTGCTGAATTCTTACAGATTTACACAGCTACAGCTGACTTTATTAGGTAGGAAAGGAGAGGAAAATCTCATTGAAATCACAAAACTTATTTATTTAGTAAACAGCAGAAAACAGAAATCCCACAGAAAAGTCCCAGCACGAGGACAGAAGTTCAGAGATGGCTTCTAAAACTGCAGTTATTGCTGTGAGAGGACATCATCCAATCTGTGGGTGATAAATAGGGGAGAGAAGAGTCGATGAGAATGTCAGAGCAAGCTTCTCCCATGAAAAGCTCCAAGGAATTGGTAATGCCTGTAATATGAACTGGTGCCAGGCCTCTGCAGCACAGCCAGCTGCAGGCAGAATAACCTATTTAAATAAAAAAATCCTCTCTTTTCTCACTTTGCACTCCGTTAATAATAACAATAATCATTCAGGTTGACTTGGACAGGCTTAGAACCAGTGAAGCAAAGATTTAGTAGGGTTCAAACAAGTCTAGATTTTTTTTAAAAATGTGCTTTTTCTGCAGTGTGCTCAAGGCTGTACTGCAGGTTTGTACCTTCAATAACATCTTACATGTATGGAAAGGTGGGGGAAGAGGAATTTCCTGGATCACTGTGCCAGCTTCTCACCTGAACCATCACCCCTTAAAAACCAGGCAAAGGATCTCGCTTTCACTCGCTCCCCCTTTGAGATTTCCTCTTCTGTTTCGTTCTGAAATGTGAGTTGGCAGAGCTCAAGGACTGGGTGTTTTCTTGAGTCTCTGTGAAAGGGCATCAGCACCTCTTTCCCTCACCTGCAATAAAGGTCAGTGAGTCACAGTTTGTCCAAGGGGGCTGTCAGGGACACAGATATGCACCAGGTTAGTGGATCTCTGTTTTCATGTGCATGCACACGGATAACCTGCAAGGAAGACAGATCTGAGTGGTTTCTTGCTAAATTATCCCCTCTTTGATTAGATGATGCTTTTCAGCTTGATTTGCACTTGCAGATCTGGAGTTTGCAAACAATAAGCATCAAGTGTCAGAAAGCAAATTAATCTTCTGCTGGAATATATTGCTAAGTGGAAAATGCTTATTTTTTTTCCCTTCATTTTACACTGTTTTATGTCTCTTGCAATTTGCAGATGGTAGCTCTCGTAGCTTTCCTTGCTCGTGGCTCTAAAACCAAAGAGTTAAAATTATAATCTGCTTTAATTTCATAAGTGAATCAACCTGCAGATAAAGTAAAATTATAAAAAAAAAAAAAATTAAAAAAGGAGAGGAAAACAAGAAATGCTTCTGGCAACAGAGTTATGCTGTGTTGGATTTGAGTGAGATGGGAAAGTCTGCTGGCTTCCTTTGAGCAATGACTTTGCAAACCCTCCTCTTGGGGGAAATAATATTTTTTGTGTGTGCTTTTATGGAGCTTTTCATCCATCAGTTTATGAAGGAATAAGTACAAAGTATTGTTAATGAGGATGGCTGCGACTCATTTGTAGCCTAGACATTTAACAGAAGAATTAGAGAGCAAGTTCTGTGCTGGGAAGAATTTACAGCATCAGAAGGCAACAAAGATGAGGGATGGGAGGTGACAGAATCCAGCAGTAGGAAACAAACAGTGGTGGCATAAATCCTCCATCCACACAGCAATGATCACCCTCACTTTGTTCATTTATTGACATGCCCTCAAGGACTACGGAGCTTTCCAGTAGGGCCTTAAAAATGAAGGAGCTGGGAGTGGGAGGTTTAGGGAGGAGATCTGCAGTGAGACACAGAGGGGACAAAACCATCTCAGCATTGCTGCCACCACCAACTGCAGCCCAGGGTGATGTCCCCACAGCACATGTACCAATTGCCCTTCCAGAAGCAAAACTCCTGCATTTTGATCCATTTGCCTGAGTTGTATCAGGCTTGTTGAGCTCGATTTATGCTCACTGGGCCCACAGATGAAGATTGTACAGACCAAACTCGCTGCCAGCAGGAGGAGGAGGTGGATTTTTTTTCCCCATGTCAATGTAACCACGTCTTTGCCAGAGCTGAGGGATGCAAAGTGGATGTGTAAGGGCAGATAAGTTCTGTGTGGGTGTGGAAAGAAGCCGGGTGAAGTGAGCTGGACTTGCTTGGGGCAGGATTTGGATGAGTAAACTGAGGTGTCTCTTCTGAAAGCGCCGATGTCTGAGGCCATCAGTGCTCCCTTTAAGGCCAAGGAAGGGTGAGTCAGCAGAGCCAGGGCCTTTTAGGACATTGATCATCTCATCCCCATCTTTATTTGATCAGTCAAAAGCTGTCCCATGTGTCAGGTGGGATGAATCCCACCTCAGGCCAAGCTTTTCCAGCAGATTGTACCATCAGGTATGGACAGTGCAGTAGTTTTTTTCTGGGAAAACTAAATTGGTTTTAGGGGATAAAACCCTCACTGAGCTCCCTGCCACCACAGACACATTCCTGGCTGTGGCCACGTGAGATAATTTAATGATGTTTTGGAAAAGTCTTCCTGAGCTGCAATAGAAACTGTATTGGCATGTGTGGCTTGTGGCTGGGATAAGATTTCATTTTGATTGCACTGGTGGTTTTAACCAAAATTTTCAGGTTGGAAAGGAAAGCCTACCACTTGCTTATGTATGGAAAACCTTTAAATTAGAGATCCATCTTTTTTTTTTTCTAATCTCTTGGTTGTGTACACAAATAATTAAATGAAAATATTCCCTTGCATGACAGGATGGAAGTGGTAGGGACTGGTTGGGTGACCACAGCAAGCTCCAAATATTTTCTCCAATTCTGTCCTAAATCTTGAAGCTCCTGTAGCCAGCAGTGCTGGAGGGCTTTGGGGCCATGTACAGAAGGCTTGTAGGACATTGGAGAATGTATGAGGGAGGCTGGCAGATCCCTCCTAATGGAGCTTTCTTGTTTGTGCCTGTCCCTTTGGTAATTTTTTTTCCATACTCAACTGTATTTAGAATCTAAACTGCATTTATCTCACACCTTGCGATTAGTTGGCACAATCAACACCTGGAATGACCAGTTCCAGTAACTCTGCACCCAAAATTGCATCCTCAACCTGTATCACCTTCTGCAGGGCCAATTTCAATAACATCTGTCAACACAAGAGGCCCAGAAAACCTCTGAGCCAGCAGCCACTTGCAAACCTCAGCACTGGTGACTGAAAATAGAAGGAAGTCTAATCACTGTGATTGTAGGTCTGATGGTTTCCACCACCTCCTCTGGAGCTTCCCAGATTTACTTCTCTGATGTCAAGGTGTGTGATTGGTCTGATCTAAATATAGATGAATAGTTCTTTCTCCATTATCTACCAGACAGTTACTGAATAATTTCCTTTTATTTTTTGATGTCTCCAGGTCTGAAACTCCTTTAGTTTACATGAGTCCTGCTACCTCTGCATAACCAAGAATCACAAACTCCAAACTCAATGCAAATTAACTTTCCCAAGGTCACTGAGATCATTTCAGGCCAGGAGTGAAATTCAGAATGTCCTACAAACTCAATGGACAATTATCCACCGGCCCAATCTTTTTATATCTTTTAACCTTTAAATACAAGCTTTCAATATGCAGAAGAAGATATCAAACAAAACCAAACACGGCCAAACTTTATCAGTAAAATAAAAGTGCTGACTCACAATTTTTTTTTTCAGTGAATACTCTGTTTAATCATTTTGTTTTGCAGGAATGGGGTGTAATTAGAGAACCAGTGAGCATGTAACTCTGAATTTATTATGCAAGCAGCTATGAAAATGACTGTCTTCAGCACAAAATGATTGAATGTCATTAAGAAGAGTGAATCCAAGGGTGAGCCCCCAGTGGGATAACCTCGCATGGGGAAGCATAATTGGATAAAGTAGCATGGGGCCATGAAAACCCAATTTGCTTCTCTCTGATGCTTGCATGGACTTCCTCCCCAAAATCTCCATCAGCTGTGGAACTGGGAAGTCAAATGAGGCAGATCAATCATTGGGATGAGCTCTGCCATATGTAGGAAAGCTGTTCTGGTGCAAAACAAAGCAAAAAGCTGTTACAGACACAAATTGATGCTAATATGTCCTTCTGCAGCCACCAACTCCTTTTTGGCTGTTTGGGGGTTGTCGAATGACTTGAGTGCTGGTGAAGACAATGGAATCTCTACCCTTGGGAATTACCAATTCCTTTGCTGAGGCACCTTCCAGCATCTCATCCACCATGGCAGGAAGCTGAGATAGCAGTGGTCCCTGAGCAAGCCTGGTCCCAGAGCCAAGGGAGCAGAGAGCCCATGAGCTCAGCTGCAGGGATTGGGTTTGTAGCCCAAACCACCGGGATTTTCTGTGATTGAGCCTGAACCACAGTGAACACAGAAACAATACAGTCTGATAGCTACCACAGCCAGCTGACAGGTGGGACTGTGCTGAAAGAAGCACAGATCTCAGCCTTATGCTTCTGAAAATAAGCATTTCCTTTAATTATGTGAGTTGAAGGACGCAGCCACTGCTGTCCAGAGATGAGCGTCTTGTTTCTATCCTTGCAAGTTCTGGAATTGGCAGACATATGAAGAAATAAGCCTGAATAATTATTTGGAGGAATAAATAAAAGCTTTTCTTTAGAGAAACTGTCCCATGTTTTAACGAATCCTCTGTTTTGAGAAAGTCATTGGTTTGGTTATTGATATTAGAAAAAATATGGTTCCCCACAGCCTGGAAGCTGCATTGCAGTTGTTGAGATTTTGCATTTCTGATTTCCATGTTTACCCAGGGATTTACCCTTAACTGTACAAGGCCTTGAGAATGATAACACAAGAGGTAATGGCTTTAATCCAAAAGAGTTCAGGTTTACTTTTACAGCTTGGATATTAGGAAGGAATCCTTCCCTGCAAGGGTCCTGTGGCCCTGGCACAGGTTGCCCAGAGAAGCTGTGGCTGCCCCATCCCTGGAAATGTCCCAGGCCAGGCTGGACAGGGCTTAGAGCAACCTGGGATACTGGAAAGTGTCCCTTCTATGGCAGGGGTTGGCATGAGATGATCCTGATGATTTCTCCTTCCACAAATGCATTTCTCATCTCTGCTCTTATGCAAACATTTCAATATTGGCATGTTTGCACTCTCACACACAAGTATGCAATGATGCTTGTGAGCCAAAGTATGTGAGCACTTCGTCTGCAGAGCTGAATTTACTGCTGAAAATAATAAGGTGCTTTTCACCAGCACATAAATTCACTGCCTGCTTGTTGCCTCTCCTGCAGAGTGAGCACACAGACACTTGTTAGTTTGAGCTACTGCTCCAAACTGTCAAATTTCTCCCTGGCCAAGCAGAAGGCAAACAAAGCACCTCCTGAAGCTGCTGCTTTTTTTCTGCACCTGGGCAGAACGCTTTGGCTGATTTAGGGCATTGATTATGCAGGGCTGGGGGCACCTTGTACCTTCATTTTATATCACTGCTGTCTTATCTCCCCTGCTTTACCTGCTCCTGCTTCCTTCTCCTGAAAGTCTTTGCCTGCCCAGGAAATATCAGGTGGAACAAGCTTTGTTGAAAGGGCTGAGGGAAGAGCAAAGATAGGCTCTCCCTGGACAACAAGTTTGGGTGTTATTTCACACTCCTCTTTAAGCCATTTACTGAAAAGTGCAAGGTCAGTGTTTCCCCAGTCCTGTAATAATCTGGAATCAGATCAGTTTTCTAAAGACTTTTTATTTGAGATATGAGAAAGTTGCTTGAGACCCTGCCTGTAAAGAACAGAGTTATTACCTTTGTGGAGAGAGCAGCTGGAGCATAATTGATGCTCAGCAATATGATAAAACTGGTACTGTATTAAGCTCTTTGGGGAAGGGCTTGTCCTTTAGCAGGATGTTGATAGAGTGTCTGGATGCTGCTGCAGTCTGAATGCAATTAATTAATATAATAGCAATGAGAGGCAATAGACTTCTTTCATGCAGAGTATACTGAAAGAATGATTCTGGGTTCCAATTTGCCCCTGGAATTACTAATTGTAATTATTCTGGCATAGAATGTTGTCCAGTGGAAGGTTCACTGCCCATGGCAGGAAGGTTGGTACTGAATGATGCTTAAGGTCCCCTCTAGCACAAACTGTTCTATAATTCTATGATTTCAGGATTTTATGAGATGTGTAACTTCAGTACTGAGGTTTAGCTTTATAAAGGTATCAAATGACCCTGCTATCAAATAAATATTTTTTAATTAAATACATAAATTAAAAAAAAATTAAAACCTCACATTAAAAAAAAGGTACCCAAGGAGCTGTCCAGGAACATTATCTTTTCTACAGAAGGAAAACTGGTTGCAGCAGTGCAATAGAGAAAATAAACGAAGTCCTTTGGAGGGGAATACCATGTCTCAATAATCAGCAAGAATCCATTGCAAAGGCTTGTGTGATGAAGTCCTGGTGGATTTATTTGGATTACCAAAAAAACCCCTAAAGCCTTGAGGTAATGTTATGCATGAGACTATCAAGAATCTCTGTGGCCTTGGGAGAAGAGTTGTGATCCTGTCGTGGGATCGAAGATGCCTAAGAAATTATATCTGCCATGGAGCCAGGCTGAGAAAGATGGGGGAGTCCAACCTGGAGAAGAGAAAGCTCCAGAGAGACCTTAGAGCACCTTCCAGAGCCTAAAGAGGCTCCAGGAGAGCTGGAGAGGGATTTTGGACAAGGGATGGAGTGACAAGGCAAGGGGGAACGCCTTTAATCTGGAGAAGCAGAGACTTAAATGGATATTGGGATGAAATTCTTCCCTGTGAGAGTGAGGAGGCCCTGGCACAGGTTCCCAGAGAAGCTTTGGCTGCCCCATCCCTGGAAGGGCCCAAGGCCAGGTTGGACAGGGCTTGGAACAACCTGGGACAGTGGAAGATGCCCATGGCAGGGGGTCTTGGTCCCTCTGAACCCAAACCCTTCTGCGGCTCTTGCTGTGCGTGTGCCCAGCTGTGAGTGCTGTGTTAATGAAGGTTGGGCTTCACGGAGGCAGATGCACCAATAGGTACCAGCAGTGTGACAAAACTTGCAGTTGTTCAAGTTGGGCTCAATGAGAAAACTGCAGAGAACAGCAGAGGTTTGAATGCTTCGCTGAATAAACGCCTGTTCACTAAAAAAGAAGAGGCTTTTCTTTACATATTTTTGGTAAACAAACAAGCAAATGAGCGTTCACACTTAAAATGCTGAGGAGTTCTGCACTCTGATTTATGAAAGACGATCATCCTGGCAAATATCAGCAGATAAAAGTTTGGAAGATCTCATATGGGATTGTCTGAAGCAATAATTCTCATTAAAGTTGCAGTTAATTTGAAAATTTAGCAGCAACAAATGACATTTTAAAAACTATTTTCTGTCACAGGCACTTTCACAGGATGGAGGTAATTTAGAAAACAAATTTTATTGGATATTTTTAGTGGGAAACACTTTATGGGGAAAAAAGTTAGATCATTTTTAGCAGATAATTATGATATCAGGATATTCAACTGTTGGTATTCAAGGAAACACATAGACTGGAAGAGATATATCTCCAAGGGAACCCACTAAAAATACCTTTAGGATTATTAATGTTATAGATAAAGAAAATTAAAAGAGCAGTGACAGAATGAGAGCAGGCAGTGAAAAAAGAGACCCTGTCCCTGGTGACTTCTATAAAAGATTTAGGAAATGACCAATTTCTGTGCTAGATGAGACCATGTGGGTCTGTCAGGCCCTCAAATGTTCTCCTCCCTGTGATTACCAGCTTTAATCTGTGCATTGCCTGGGCTCCCACCCCCAGCCAGAGCACGAATTGTGCAAAGCAGCCAAAATGGGTGTGATGACATCTTTCACTGCTTTTTTAAGATCCACAGAAACCCCCATTCCCATCCTCTTCCCTCTCCCTTCATTTTGCAGCCCCCAGAAAAGAAGCTCTGGCAAGCTCAGGGTCACCTCAGGTTCATTATTTCACGCTGTTAGAAGGCCAAGCATCACAGGGCCACCACACTTTGAAGGCAATTTTCTGGCACTTCATTCTTCTTGAATTCTAGAAGGTTTTGAGTTGCAAGGAACCTTCAAGATCGCCTTATTCCACCCTCCTGCCATAGGCAGGGACAATTCCCACTAGACCAGGTTGCTCCAAGTTGCATCCAGCTTGGCCTTGAGCATTTCCCTGGAGCCCAAAATCTCTCTGACCAAGTTGTGCAAGTACTTCACCACTCTTGTAAAATAATTTCTTCCTGATATCTATTGTACATCACCATTCTTTTAGTTCAAAGCTATCCCTCCTTGTTGTATCATAGGTCCTTGTGGAAAGTCCCTTTCCATCCTTCTTTAGGCACTAGGAAGTGCTCTAAGGCCTCTCTCTTCTCCCTGCTCTCCCCTAATCAGCTTTTTCCAACAATCCACATTTTTTTAAGTGAAATGCTCAGAACAGTGGTTGGTTTTGAGACTTTTCTAGGGCTCAAAAACTGGATGGGAAGCTGTGGGCAAAGTTGAGTGGGTGGGTTGTGCAAGCTTTGCTCCTGCATGGATATCCTGGCAGGCTCCTGCAGATTCCCCCTGGATGCACACATTCACTGTGACAGCGTGAGGAGCATCGTCCCTCTGCTGGTACCTGCTTTTCCACATCCATCTTCACCACGCTGCCTGATCTTCCTGAGGAAAACATCCTGTGAAACACTCTCCAGAGCCTTTCTACTGCCAGCTCATAACCTTTGCTGCTTCTCCTCTGCTCCCAAGACCCATCACCGTGATGCCTTAAGCTTTAGCTTTCACATTTTCCAGATTCTGCAGTGCCTTAGCTCTAAGCTTCATATGAAGTGTTAGCCAGTTCTCCTCACAGTTCAGTCAGACAAAACAATCCTTTTCCAGCCCCAGAACCAAGGACACCATCACAGCTTCAGGCCCAAAAAGTGCAAACAACAGAGAACTGAGGAGAGCAATCTGGGAGGTTGGTACTAAATAACCTGGAGCTGTAATTGGATAATTAACCCCAATATGAAAATGGACCAAAACTTACCAAAGTGTGAAAACTCATGACTCAGAGGCCATCTTGGGCCCATTTTATGTGAAGCCTTGCACAGGCTTTTGCATTGCCCAAGGTGTGTCCTTTGAAGGCTTTTTAATAAATATCTACTTTTTTCCTTTAACTCTGTCTCTCCTCTGTTCCAGGCAGCCTCTCAGGGCATCAACCACGCCCTGGGAAAACAGCAGCAATGTCTGACATAATTGGTTCTGATAAACTGAAGATTTGGAGCTCATGCAGGAAACCAGGATTATAATACAAGTCTGGGGAACAAGCATGGATGAGGGGAAGGAGTGAGGGAATTCAAGTAACAAACACAGGCTGAAACAGAAGAAATTCCTGTCTAGGTTAACCTGGAAGGTTTCTACATGTGCTGTCTTATAGAGATCACCACCAGATCTCCTAGGGCAGCCATTTGTGCCACTACTTTGGTCTAGGTGGCTTCTGGGGACATGTTCTTTCTCTGGCTAGAAAATCTCACCTGAAGAAAGCTTGACCAGAAATGAAGATAAAACAGGATGATTTCCTGTGGAAATTAAAAACAGGAAATGATAAAAACAGGATGGTTTCCTTTAATTTCTCTGATCCATCAGCCTTAACAGTTCTTCCTCCCTCCTCAGCCTCACAGCAGTTTTGCCATAGGGTCGTTACTTTCACAAGAGATGCCCCCAAATTATTTTCCTCCTGAGCATGCCCCACTTTTCTTTAGAGGCAGGAGTCCTGAGTCAGATAATGCCTCTCTCTGCCAACTACTCCGTCACTCTCCAAACACAGACACCCCCCAGCCATCAATCCCACAGCTTCCCCCGCCTCCACCAGCCAATCCTCTTGCCAAGAGCAAGAAGAGCTTCCCTGTTCCCGAAATCCTGCCACTCTAATTTAGCAGGTTTCTCACAAAGTCTAGACATTTCCTGAATTGCATGCAAAAAGCTCCAGCTCCGCTTCAGCTCCATTAATCCTGCAACTGCAGGCCCACCAAGGCTGATGCTTCTCCAGTGGCTCTGGGTGAATTACACTTTAAATGACAACTGCCCAACTTCTTGGCAGTGCCTCTGTGCCCTTCGTTCCTCTATTTTTCTGGATGGAAGGAAAGGAATGATAAATCTCTCTGAAGCTTCTGTCTGTCCCATTACAGCAGAAATTAACTGGGCTGGGAGAGTTCAGTGCAAATTGGATGGTTTGTACCACAGTTAGCTGATAGCATCCCCCAGCAAGCCAGGAAAAACCCTGCTCTGAGACTCTCAGGGTGTCTCTGTTGGCTGTGTCATAGATGGAGAAGATGAAAGAGGGCTAATGGAGCAGTTAGAAAATCTTTTGGTGCCTCATTTACTTTCTACAGAGCCTTCCTTGGCATTAAGTTCAGCCTTGCTTCCAGAGTCCTAAATAGAGCTATTGGCAATATTTTCTTTCAAAGTTTTCTTTTAGATACAAACGACTTTTTTCCTCAAACAAGCACAAAACACTGATGCTTGTAATTTTCACATTTTCCTGGGTTTAGTGATATCTGGTGAAACCTTTTGAGAAATCCATCAGCATTGAATATGCATTTTACCCATCCTTTCCTTCCTTCTGAATTCCTCTTTGCCTATGCTGAAAGATAAAAAAAAAATTAAAATAAAGAGAAGCAAGAGAGAAACAAGAGATATCAATAAATTCCTATTCATGTTCACCACTCTAAAAGCAAGAACTGAACTAAGTATTTTTGCCACAGTATTGCATTGGGAGTTCATGGTCAGTGGCTTATCCACACATGGAAGGAACAATCACCAGGGCTGGGCTGCTCTTCTTCATGGAACATTTCACTGAACCATTTTGTTGTTATTTATCCATTAATTATCCATTTTTACTGATGCTATTGTTGGTGGTGAACATGTTGTGTAGATCAGGTGTAGAAATCACCTCTCTGTATCCCTCCAAAACTCTTCTTTTCCCCACTGAGGATTAGTTGTTATTGATTATCTATTTCATCTATTTGCCATGTGTTTTACCAATATCTCCATCTGCTAATTCTGTCATCACTGCTACATCAAATGCTTTGGGAAGGTTTTTTGCCCCTGCAGGAGAATGCACAAGGCAGCTTTGCAACCCCAGAGCAGTTTAATTCCATTTCATCAGCCATGTGACATCCACACTCCCACCCTTTCTGCATTTTCTCCCCCAATTAAAGGTTTATCAAAAGCTGACCCCAAATGTAATGCAGCCATTCTCTCCCTGTATTTCAGAATTTCAGGGTGCAGATCACTCTGCCTAAACCTCCAATGTATTTCTGTCAGCAGATATGCATTTCAATGCTCTTGGTTTCTGAACAACTGCAAAGGCTTTGACACCCAAAGGTGATATTAATTTTCCACCGTTATTGTTATTCCAAAGGGATAAAAAGAAACACTCCCTGTACACTTTTTTCTTAGACATCATAAGCAAACTCCATCTATCATTGGGTCACATATCACTGCTATTTTCCCCTTTTTATCCCAAAGTGCGTGGTCTTTTAATTGATGCCTTCGGGTTTTTTTTCCTGGATGGCTTCTCAGCACTTCAGATACCATTATTCAGCCCAGTTGTTATCACTTTCCTTTTGCATCACAAGTTATTACACTGCTTTTGAGTCTCTAATCAACATTTTTCAGGTCTCTCACAATGAGAGGTTTATTGTGTTTTACTGAACATCTTGTGCAATAGCAGTGGCTTTTACAATGCTGTGTCATTGGGAAGGAAAAAAAATAGGCTGTTACCTAACTTGTCCTGCAGTTCAGTCCCTCAATCTCTCCTGGATTGCTGCCTCTGCCTTCTCTAAAAAGAGGTTCAGGGGATGTTTTGCAAAGACTCTCAAGGTGGGTTCTTCACCACAGATCTTTTTCCACTTGAGCTCAGCTCCTCACCCGTAACACTTGTGCAGAACACCAGGGACTTGTTTTTCTCACATTTTTCTTGCAGTTCATCAACACGAGAAGGACTTGGACATGTTGGAATAAGTCCAGGGGGGGCCACTAAGTTGATCACAGGGCTGGAGCACCTTTGCTGTGGAGGCAGGCTGGGAGAGAGGGGCTGTTCAGCCTGGAGAAGAGAAGGCTTCAGGGAGACCTTGGAGCTCCTTCCGGTGTCTAAAGTGACTCCAAAAGGGGTGGAGAGGGATTTACCACATGGGCTTGGAGTGACAGGACAAGGAGGGATGGCCTTAAGCTGAAGGAGGGTGTATTTAGATTAGTTATCAGGAATTAATTCTTCCCTGTGAGGGTGGGCAGGCCCTGGCAGAGGCTGGCCAAAGAAGCTGTGGCCACCCCATCTGTGGAAGTGTCCAAGGCCAGGTTGGACTGGACTTGGAGCAGCCTGGGATAGTGGAAGGTGTCCCTGCCCATGGCAGAGGTTTGGAATTAAATGATCTTTGGGGTTCCTTCCAACCTAAACCATTCTGTGACCCTACAATTCTATGACCTTCCCCACTAACAGGATTCCTAACAGGACTTTAATTCCTCAGACATTAAACCCTTTTTGGTGTTTCTTCCCTTGCGAGCCATGCCTTGATTTCTGTACCAGTCTCCAACCCACGGTGGCCATCAGGATTCTCCAACCTCTGCCTTCCACATTGCTAATAAGGCTTTTAAGCAGATTGATCTGACATTGATTTACATTGTGATCCAAGTGACAGCTCCTTGTGACTCACATGTACCTTACATCCCAGAGCAGGATATGCTGCTATTAAAGCACTGGATTTGGATTCAGGAGGTCTGGCGCTTGTCCATCTCTCTCTCATTTGTCTTCTTGCTGTGTTTGCACAGGGGATCTATTTCCTTTGAACTGTTTCTCCTTTGATACAGCATGGACAAGGTCACTGCCCTCCCACAGGAAAGAATTTTTAGGACCCACTAATTAAATTTGCTGCAGGCACTGTGTTACCTGTGTCCACATGAAGATATCCACACTGAGGAGTTTCTGGTTGGCTGAGATGGTTGCCAATCTGGAGTTGATTTCTATATCACAAAAACAGATTTTGTCATCCTGAGATTTCTCGGGAAATGGCAAATAGGAATTTTTGTCACCTCAAGTACTTGTGTGAGGCATCTCCTCCAGTCACTAAAGTGGACCAGAGCTGAGGGGTCTCCATCAATCTTCTGCTGTGATTGTTTCCTCAGTCACTAAGAGAGGTCAAATATTGCAAATTCTGTATACAGTGAATTCCTTTAAGTTCCCAATATCTTGATTTTTCTATCCGGTTTAAAAAAAAANTCTATACAAATGAAAAAAAAAAAAAAAAAAAAAAAAAAAAGGGCTAAAGAACCCCTTGGATTTTAGTACTTCATTAAAGACATTATTAGTCACTTTTACCAAAACTGAAGTTTATTGAGACATCTCTGTGGGCGCACACCAGCCTGGATAAAGGTTATCCTTTGTTTTCTATGCTCCCACCAATTTTAAACTCAGCAGTCCTCTCACAGACAATATCAATTAATATCATGAGCGGTGCTTTGTGTGAGACTGTTTCAAATGTCAAGTCATTAACTGGCATATTAAATCTGCAAATTTCCCTTCACCCAATAATTTTATAATTCTGTCAAAGAAAGCAATTTTTCATGCTGTAATTCCTTTCACCCCTTTGCATCCATCCACTCAAAGGATGGCACATTTATGGTGTCATTATTTCCCTCACCCCACTCTTCTGTGCATGGGGCTCTCACCAGAAGGGCTGGACTAATCCTGGCCACAAAATAACAAGAGTGGCAGGTTTATGAGTGAAACTGTCCCCTTCTCCCTTCCCAGTCCCTCTTTCCAAGGGGTTTTCTGCTCCGAGTTGGCTCTCCTGTTCTTTTGGCTGTTTGGAGGGGGAAGGAGGAAGACCTCTGAAGGATCAGCAGTTGTGACCATTAGAAAATGCACTAAGATCATTCCAATTCTGCTTGTGTTCAAGGCTGGGTCAGGTTATGGTTAACCTGGTTGAGTGGAAGTTGTCCCTGATCATGGAAGGGGACTGGAACGAGATGATCTTGAAGGTCCCTTCCAATCCAAACGACTCCATGATTCTACAATTCTACTCTGAAATCAAAGTAAACCTGCAGAGTATCTGGAGTGGAGATTCCCACTTGGGATTCTTCCACAGAGGGAAAGACCACATACCCCTGCACCAAAGCCTGGGCCTTTAGGCTCAGACTCGCTAAAGAGAGTAGAAAGAAAACTCCCACTAGACTCACCCTAATTGTAGCAAAGCCTTCCAGGGTAGGTGGCCTTGCTCTGCTCCTGCCCGGAGGAAAAATGAGTAGAGAGAGTTTATTTAATGTGTGATCATCCCATCAGAAACCTGCAGCTATTTTTGGGAGTTGGTGGTACCTGATGATCTTTTCCAGCCTTGAAGATTCTATGGTTCTACAATGATTCTGTGAAATGTTTTTGATGTGGTATTGTGAGTGAGCCCAGCTCTGGTTTGGATTTGAATTGAGAGAGGGCAGCTGTGGAAATGGAAACTGGGACCCTTGTCTCTCTGTAGCTTCTCTACAGAGCTGGAATTTTTTCTTCAGTGGCACAATTTCAGATTTCCAGATTTGAAATGTAGATGACTTGGTGGAGAATCACAGAATCGTGGAATGGTTTGGGTTGGAACAAACCTTAGAGACCACCTTATTCCAGCCTTCCTTCCATAGGCAGGGAACCTTCCCCTAGACCTTGTTACTCAGAATTTGAACTAATTACTCAGAAACATGATTTAAGGAGGCTTGTCAGACCTGTTTGAGTGGATCAGCCTGTCCATCCCACTCCCCTGTCTGTGACAGCTGGATCTCATGAACAGTTGGGCTAAGAGCATGAAATGGGAGTTATAAAGAGGTAATTTCTTACATTTCCTGGCTTGGAGTACATTTGATTAAATAAACATCTTTGTCAAAACGAATGGGGAATAAATTGAGTCAGTAAATGGACAGCTAGTCAACACAGACAGTGGAATTCAGGACATGATTCATTGGATCATGAAGCAGATTTATAAAAAAAGGTCAGGTGACTCACTGCTTAAAAATGCCTATATCTCTTGATTAATTATAGAGACAACTTGCTTTGACATGTTCAGTCTTGATTCTGTAGACATCTACAGCTACATGGCCTGAGCCAAACTCAAGCTGTGTGCTAAAATCCTACCATGGAGAACTTATGTGATGAAATCCTGTCCTGGTGAGCATATCCCTGAAGGGAATTATTTTTTTTTTCCCCCTACCCTTGAAGCGTTTAAAAAGTCTGTGCTTGCTCACCTCTCCCCACTCATTTCTGAAACTGAGAACCTCGGGTTATCTTTCCATAGACTTTCAAAACGAACAGTGCAAAAGTGTCATTTAATTAACAACTTGCCACCATCAGCAAGAGTTAGTTTGAGCAGAGAACAATTAATTTTGGAATTGGATATTTCTGTTACAAACAAGGCAGCAGCGAGTGTGATCTACGGCGCTTGTAAATTTTACCAGTAATCATTTTTGGTATTCTTTGAAAATCAATTCCAAATTCTATTAAGTTTACTCCCCTCCTCCCCCTCCCTCACCATTCAGATTTAGATCACGGCACTTGGAATAGTTTTAACCCATTACCTGAATAATTCTAATTGTCATTTCATACTACTTTACAACCTTTATTTTTACCACTATTTCTTTTTTTTTACCACCTCAGTTGCAAGACAGAACAATTGCCATGGCACATTAAATACAAAAGTGGGTGTTTAGGAAGATTTCAAGTATGGGCTAACCCAACATTTCCAGGTGTCCCTGCACAGCTACCTCCATCTCTCTTTCCCAGCTGTCCTTCTGTCTGGTCCTGGCAATTCTCTTTGCTGCAGACGTGTGGGGAGTTGCAGATGGAGAAGATTGTTGGGAGGAAGGATTTCGGACAAGCACTGCTCCACCTGCTCTGCTTTCCCTCAACAGGAGACCAGCCATGCATGAAGAATGATAATTACCCACTGTAAATCAAGAAGAGTCAGTTTGATGTACTGAATTTTTATCACCCCTCTCTCTGTATTTCCACCCTTTTCTTTTGGCAGGATTAATAATCATGCATATGGATACGGAGACAGGCAGAAGGAGAAAAAGTCTTTTTTAGTAAAATTGAAAGAAATTGTGAGTGTTGGCTATAACAAGGTGCTTTCAGGACCTCAGAAGAGATCAGGGTTGTACTTCTGTACATCCTAAAGTAACCCAGAACATTTTTAGTCTGAACAGGCAGGAAAAAGGACAGTTTTACATCTGTTTAGCAACTGGAAAATGAGGCAGGTGGTTTTTAATAAGTTTAAGCTGATACTACAGAGGGAATTGGTGCCACAGGCAATGAGTGGATTCTCATAATTTTACTCTTGAACAAGGTCTTCAATGACAAGAACACTGTTAAAAACTGCCTCCCCAAACTATTAAAAATGGAATCAGAGATTCACAAGATAGTTTAGGTTGGAAGGGAACATAGAGATCATCCAACCCCCTGCCATGGGCAGGGACACCTTCCACTAGACCTGGGTGGTCCAAATCCCATCCAGTCTGGCCTTGAACAACCCCAGAGATGGGATATAAATGATGACACCCACATTAGGGACCATTTGAACAAAGCTGTTCTGACAAAGTTTGAAAAATCCAGCTTGTGTTTGTGGGGGTATTTCTGCCTTGTCCTTGCCCAAGTCCAGCCATTATTCCAGAGTTTGTCCTTCTTCTGTGGTATCAGTGATTTTCAAAGTGTGAGCTACTGAATAGAAAGATGATGTGTTCCTGACCCCACTTTTATTTATTTACTTATTTCACATATGTATTTGTGATAATGGATTGGAAAGCTTTATTTTCTTTATTTTATCGGAAGAAAAAGTTACTTCATTTGTTACCACTCATCTTCAACCTCCCTGACCATTTGCTTTCAAGGTATGGATCTCCCCTCTGCCAATTCTACCTGCAAATCTGTATTCCAGTGCCTGCCCCAAGCGCTGAAACTGCTCATTCAAAGACATCCAATGGCCTTTCCCAAGCCACAGCTAAGATCAGCACTCCATTTTCTCTTGACTCACCATGGACTCTCCTTTTTCTTTTTTAATTTTCATGGTTGCTGTCTTCTACCCCTCCCATGGCTCTTGGGAGGGATTCTCCTTGTCCTCCAGCTGGCTGGGGATTCCCACCAGCTCATGGCCCTGCTGGTGGCATCTGCCCCTTTCATTGCCATCCCTGTGTGGCTGCTTCAAGATTTTCCCTTTCATCAGATGTCCCTGAGGTGGGATTGATCTTGCCTGGCTTTATACAGGTACAAGAGGCACTTCTGCATCTGAGCTACTGATGAAAATTCTTCTTGTATTTAATGGGAATTAACAGGTGCTTTTGGAACACGGTACTTCAGACGTACTTCAGGATCCCCCGAGGGACAGGGTGAAAAGCACTGAGAAATATTTCTGTCTCTCCAGTGGCTGTGGGGATTCTCAGTGTTGAACTGAGGGGAGGGAAGTCTGTAGGACAGAAATCTGAAGTCAAATGAGAAGAATGTTAANCCCCAGCGCTGAGCAGCCTTAGCCGCCCCCGGGATTGACTCAGCCTTCCCGGGGCGGCCCACACTCGGCGAGCCGCTGCGGGCTCTATCGACCTAGCCGGTGTGAGGGGTTTGGAAGCAGCGGCGCGTCACCTTCTGTCCAAAATAGTAACACGGGCAGTCTCCCTCTGGCATCTCCTGGTGTCTGACTTCAAATTGGTCTAATACATCCAAGAGAAAGCTTTAAAATACTCCTCAGCCATAACCCTCCTCACTGGCTACTTTTTAATGACAGGTTCAACGTCCTGCAAATCCTCCAGATCCAAAATATGACCTTGCAGGTCCTCACTTCCCAAGAGCTCAGTGCACAGAGGCTTTGCTGGCCACCCCTACAAGTCCCACATGTGTCAAAGGATGTCACATTTGATTCACTCCTTCGACTCCTCACCTTTGAGATATCCCTGCCTGAAATAGCAGGGAGATGCTGAAACATGGGGAAGAGGTGTTGAGGAGGACAGAACAGCCTAAGAAGGGTCAGGGGCTGCTAGATGAGGTGCAACACTGACCACTTGTCTTAGACCATGTCTGGCTCTGAGCTGGACATCTCTGTGCCTTCTCGTTATTGGTGTTTCATTTCAGTGCTCTTAAGCAGCACTGGACGTGTGGCAATTTAATCACAGAGAACACCCATAAATTCTCCTGAGCACTCATTCATTCAGCCTTCTGTTGCTCATGAAGCAAAATGATTGGCAGCACCTTTTATCTGCCTCAGTCTGTAAACACATGTCGCTCCACTGCAGTTCTGCTTCCCTTTCCTTCCTGAACACTCTATGAAAGCAAAAAAAAAAAAAAAAAGAAAAAAAAAAAAAAAAAAAAATATTTTTAAAACTCTTTTTTTTGATCAGCACCGTGTCCTTTTTTGAACAGAAAAAATTGAAAAATATAGGAGTGTACAATACAGACCCAGAAAAAAACATAACCATTCATCTGCTTGAGCAGAGTTTAAGTCTCAGCTTGTTCCTTGAGTGGCTTTCAGCAGATGAAGGCAGAGCAATGTGGAAAACCTCTCCCTGCTGTCAGCATGTAGGATGGGCAGAAACCCATCTGAGCAACAAGGAGTGTTTGTTGTATCGAATATCCTTCCCTTTCCATAGAAACATAAAATCATGGAATGATTTGGGTTGGGAGGCTTCTTGAAGATCATTTATTTCAAAATTCCTGCCATGGACAGGATGCCACTCACTAGATCAGATTGTTCAGGGCTCCATCCAACCTGACCCTCCCAGGGACGTGGTGGGACATCCACAACTTCTCTGGGAAACCTGTGCCAGGGCCTCACCACTCTCACATGGAAGATTTCCTTTCCAATCTCTAATCCGAACCTGCTCTCCTTCAGTTTAAAATGGTCGCCCCCTATTCTGTCCCTCCATCCCTTGTCCCAAGTCCCTCTCCAGCTCTCCTGGAGCCCCTTCAGGCACTGGAAGAGGCTCTGAGCTCTCCCTGGAGCCTTCTCTTCTCCAGGTGAACACCCCCAGCTCTCCCAGCCTGGCTCCAGAGCAGAGGGGCTCCAAACCTCTGATCATCTTCACGGCCACCTCTGGGCCTGCTCTAACAAGTCCACACCTTTCTTGTGTTGAGGGCTCAGACCTGGACTCAGTGGAAGGATTTGGAATGAGAATTGCTTCTTCTACAAAGTGTTTGTCCCCAAAAGACCTCCAAATGTCTAAATGAACACATATATGTGTGTATAGATACACAACAGCACAAATCAGCTAAAGGGAGGGAAAGCCAGGCCTTATGAGATACAGACCTGTGCCTGCTGTCTCGGTTCATGACACCTGCCTGTCTCTCAGGTCTCTCTCCATGCCCTGTTCCATTTTCTTGGATTGAAAAGTCAATCTGTTTCCCCTTCACTCCCTCCTTCAGCTCTGCTGGCCATGTGAAATTGCTTTCAGAGTCTGCTGCAGGGTGCAAGTGCTTTGGAGCTTTGGAAAACAGGCAGGCAGCAAAGCACCGAGAATTTAGCAGAACAAAGGAGGGGAACAAACAAACCCATTTTCGTATTTGCTGCTAAATGTCTTCCAGCCTCCAGCCCTGTTATTCTTCCTCTTAGAATTAGAAAAACCCTGTTAGCAGAAAGTGTATTTGCTCTTTGACAGCCACCAGCATATAATTTAGATGGATACAGCAATTCTCTTCTCCCCTTAATAATAACCACTTTGCATTTATATAGTAGTTATGTATGTATTTATATATACAAGTCTGCAGTACATAGCTAAACTGGGGTTGCAGGAAGCTCTCAAGGAATGTGAATGTTGTATTCAAGAGCATTGATATTCAGTGATCAAGCAGACATCAAATCTCTGACCTACAGATAGCAGTTCTGGAAAGAAACACCTGCCAAGAGACACTGAAGGAGCACTACAATTCTCCTTCATCTGTAACACAGCCAGAGTCAACCAGATCTACTTCCCAAAGCTATGATCCACAGGATTAAAAAAAAATAAAAAATCAAACACGGAACACTCATATGAAGGATTAAAAAGGGTTTCTGTAAGACTATTCCATTGAATCACAGAATGGTTGGGGTTGGAAGAGACCCTTAAGACCATCACATTTCAAATTTCTTGCCATGGGCAGGCACACCTTCCACTAGACCAGGCTTCTCTGAGCCCTGTCCAGCCTGGCTTTGAACACTTGCAGGGATGGGGCAGCCACTGGGTGCAGTAGAAAATGTGACTTTAGGATTTTGTAGCTACAATAGGACTTGTGAAAGGTGAAAATGCCCGCTTGACAGGTGGATGAAGTAAAAATCAGTATGGAAGGCCCATACACTGCTTTAATCCGGCTCATGCCTTACTCAACAGTCTCTAAATCTCCTCCACTGACAGCCCAAGCCTCTGCATGGAAATTATTTTTCCCTTTGAAAAACTAATCCCAAAGAGATTTGATTTGGTTGTGACCAAAATATTACTGTGCTGAATTGTTCAAGAAAAAAATGTAAACCATATATTTTAAACATGCCTAGAAATTGCACAACCACGCATATACAATGGAAATTAAATTCTTCCCTGTGAGGGTGGTGAGGCCCTGACACAGAGAAGCTCTGGCTGGAAGTGTTCAAGGCTAGGTTGGATGGGTCTTGAAGTAACCTGGTCTAGTGGAAGGTGTCCCTGACACCTTAACCAGGATCCTCTTCACATCAGTAAAATTTGTGTGCTCTGGAAACCTTTTCAGTGTATTCACCAGAAAATCTTGTTTGCTCTGCATTCAGGAAGGGTTCACCTGTCTGGGACCAGATTCTGCAATACGCTGAGCATCTCTAGGTTCCAACTTTGCCTTCTTCTCCTAGAGCTTTTGGGAATTTTACTTGTTCCAAAACCATAAAAATTTGGCAAGATGCTGCTCTGAAAGTTGTCTCTTCTCCCATTGGCCTCCCTCTGACTGTATCAACCTTCTCCCTCCCGCCCTTTCTGTTTTCTCCTGGTTCCATCCCGAGCATTGTCCAAGGGAAGAGACTTCAGGTCTGATCTAATCCTTTTTCACACCCAGGAGCTTCATCACACCTGGCAGGTGCTGGGAACCTGGCCAGGTCAGGAGGTACCAGAGACAGATCCGGGCTCTCCCAGAAGTGCAACTGGGCAGCTGAAAGAGCCGTGTGAGGCCCTGAGCATCGCAGCATCCGTGTGTTACCATTAACACTCCATCCTGCCCATCTGAGACTGTTTCTCCTTGATTACCTCCCTAAATCAATACTAATGGATTTTCTCAGAGTTAACTTTTTTTTTTCTTTCTACTTTCAGTCCTTTCCCACACCCATCCCCACCACTCTCCATCTCTGGAATCATTGCCAGCTCCCCTCTCTTGCATCAAAGCCCTGTGTTCATCACAGGACTTTAATTTATGCATTATCTTCTGCTCGCTTTGCTTAATTGTCTCATTTGTAATATTCCGTCCTTTTTCCTTTTCAGTTCATTTGGAATACCCAGGCTGGCTAAAATAAATATGTATTTTTAATTTTAAGCAGCCTAATTTAATTTGGTGAGTGCGGGATGAGTATTAATCAGGGCTGCTTCTGAATCCAAGGCACATCAAGTCTCAGCCATGAAAACAGCATGTGTGGCTCATTTTCACACCTCTCCTGTCACTTTTCTCTAACGTGCAAAGCTCTGAAATTCTCTGCATGAGGTGCAGGTATTCAGAGGACTTCCCAAACTCCCCAGGGGTGATTAATAACCCAGGAGAAGTGGAGGCAGACTGGAAGACAGAGGGCTCTGGCAGGGGTTTTTCCTGAGGTCAAGAAACACTCAGTTTTCAGAGGAGGTTGTGGTAATTCCATTTAGTGTAAACCTTGTTTCCCAAGTGTCTCTCATGGACCATTTGCTATCCCCACCAGTCCTTGTGTCTTGTCTTCATCACAGGCTTTATCCACCCACTTAAAATAGGCCCCCAAATTGTTTTTCTTAGTCCCGCTCCCCACCAAAAACTGCTTGTGTTACAATCAAAATCATTTAGGTCGGAAAAGACTGCTAAGGTCATCGAGACATTTCAAGGGACCTTCAGTTTACAACATGCTCAAACTTTTATTCCAACTTGGTATCAAGATATTTCTTAGGAGTTTCTCCCTATCTTTCTTCTACATGTGAGACTTCAGAATATTCAATGCACGTCCAAGGGGGGCTTAAAATTTTCTGTCTGTTTTCTTGGTGACTGACACCTCACTCCACTGTGTAAAGGCCTTCCAGATCTTCAAATCACATCCTTGACCAGAAATCCAAATTTTGGTGTCTGGAGGGTCTTTAGTGGTCAGGCACATTCATACTCCATCTCAAAAACTCCTTTTACAACTGACAATTATGAAGGAACTGTCCTTTGCAGAAGTCCTGGTGTAAAATTCAGAAGGAGAAAATGGGGGAATCTAAGGGGAGAAAAGCTCCCTCCCCAAAATGTCCATTTCCTATCCAACAACCCTGAATGTTACTTCAGCCTTCCCTCATTTCTGCTGATCCAAGAAGGGAGGAAGACACTAAAGCTGAGGGGCAGGATCAGGGCTCAGATACCCAAATAATGATCATTTGTTGTCTGTTACTTCCTTATCAGGATATATTCCACTTTCCCGTCTCCCTGCTTCCATTCTTCCTTTGCCTTCCTGGTAGTAGATCCCAGAGCTGATTTCCTAACTAAAAAATACACCCTGAGATGTTTCCAAGCAGTTTCCTGAGGTGTCCCAAAGCTGTCATTCCTGGTGGCAGTGCATCCTGGGGTGTCAGAGAACACAAGGTCTGAAACAGGCTCTGGGCAGTGTCAGATTCACAACAGGAGCTGGAATGCATCCTGTTGCCTGATCCCTTTGGGAATTTGTCACAGGTTGCAGTGCAAAATGTAACCAAAAGTGTGTGTTTGATCACCATCTGTTGGAACTGGGCCGGGGTAACCCTCTGTCCATGGCCCAGCCGTTAAAAACCAGCTGGGGCAGTTTCTGTATCTCTGCCACAACCCATCCTCTCTCCAGGGACAGATCTTCTGCTCATGGGCCAGTGAGTGTCACTGATAAAATTCCATCATCCCACTGGGAAATGCTCCAGCCAGGGGGAGGAGCCAAGCATTCCCACTTGGATAAAAACCTGCAACTTGGAACAACAAGGAGCCTTTTCCACTGGATTCCCAGAGTAAGACCAGGCCCATCTATCACCACTGGACCTTCAGAGGAAATCTCCACCTTTCTACAGGATCACTGCTCCAACAGAGACACATCTGCCACTGCAGGAGGGCTGCAGCCACCATTTAATGGGACTGCCACCAACACCCTGACCCACAGGGGGTCAGCTTGGATTCTGACTCTGTCAGTGGGTTTGGTTTTTTGTACTTCTGCATGCTTGTTTTATTTTAGTTCTCCTAATAAAGAACTGTTATTCCTATTCCTATATCTTTGCCTGAGAGCCCCTCAATTTCAAAATTATAATAATTCAGAGGGAGGGGGTTTGCATTCTCCATTCCAAGAGAGGCTCCTGCCTTCCTTAGCAGATGCCTGGCATTCAAACCAAGACAGAACTTCAGTGGGCTTTACAGCCCTCCTGTTGGGGCTGCTCCAAAAGCCTTTTCCTGGACACTCATGTGCCCATTGCCCAGGGATTCACACACAGCTGCTGAGCTGCAATATTTGGTCTGTTTACCCAGCTTTGCCCTAAACCGGTACAATTTCATGCCAGTGCATGATCCAGCGAGACAGACAGAATTTTATTTTAGAAGTTGCAGCATTTCTGTTTGCCAGAAAGTGACAAAGGACTCCAGTGCCTCTGGAGATATCCCTCTTTTCTCCCCAGGACTTCTCTGCTCCCCAGGACTTCCCCCAAGCTGTTTTATTGTGAACTGTGCACCGTTGCTAGCAGGTAATAGGAGTAGACACCATTAAACCAGGTAGATGTAAAACTAAACTCAGGGAACCACTTCAGCTCACAATAATAGTGCCCATAATTTTTAGGGCTGCATAAACGGTGCCGCATTTTTTTGGAACAACTGTCCTCACTGTGTTATCTCTGTGCATTTTATTTATGCATTTTACCTTCTCTTTTTATTTTATGCTGTTTTACCATGCTGAACACACCTGTAGCACAAAGGAGTGGAAACATCTGAATTCTTTGGCTCCCTCCTGTGAAAATGACCCCTGAAGTGTGTAGTGGTTTTGGGAGCAGTGTCAGTTCCAGAGGGCCCCTTTCCCTGCTGTAAGGAATCCTCGTGAAAAGGCCAATATTTGCTCTTGCATTGTTTCAAGGGTGGAGAGAGAATAGATCCACTTGTACCCATTTGGAAGGGGAGATGATTCTTGGTAGACTCCCCTCTCTTATTCAAAACATTGGAATGTTCTGAGAGGGACACATCCAGCTCTCTTCCAGGATTCAGGAGTGTTTGGGGTTTGATAAATCACCTTCAGATAAACACTGAGTGTCTGAAGTGTTCCTGGTAGGGGTTATTGGGGATTACAGCTGTGCAATCCCAGAACATCAGTCTCTAGAGGGATTATTCCCAGTGGTGATCTCAGGAGTGTTTCTACTCTACTCTGGGTGAGAGCCCTAGCAGAAATAATTCTTGGAGCTTTTTTTCCCTGTGATATTGTGCACAGGTGTCCAGCCACAGGGAGGCAGCAGGGAAGAGCTGCTCTCAGGGTTTGCATTGCCCCCTCTCTCTCCCAAGAATCTCTTATTCCTGGGAAATAGCGATCCCGATTTGCACCTCTTTATTCACTCCAAATTTTCCCAGTAAAGGCAACGCCTTTATCTCTTTTATTCACCTCCATGCAGCGTCTCCATCACATGAAGTTGTAACCCAGGCTGCATTTGGGAGAAGGGCACTTTTCTTCTCCATTTGTCAACAAAAGCATTCACAGGATCACAGCTACTGGAGGAGAACACATTAAGGAATGCCTTGGAAAGGTTGCAACCAGCACATGGTAGGAGGGAAACATCAGAAGGAGACCTACAATGAGGCCAAGACTGACAGTTCCTTCTCAGGCTGAGAAATCTTCCCTGGAGTGTTTTGCCACGGTGGGTGGGCTGGCAGACCCCAGGGCAGAGGACTGTCTGATGATCTCCTCATCCACTCCCTCAGGAAGCATTAACAGCCCCCATGTCCCATTTCCATCCCTGAGGATGAGAGGGACGTTTCTTAGGCTAATGCTGAGGGATAAGAGCAAAACTGGGAACAGCTTCTGGGTTGCTTATCTCAGGGAAAGCTGAAGGAAATCTGGAGGATCCCAAGCAGAACAAAAAGAGGAGTCAGAGGCTTGGGTTACTAAAAGGGTCAGCGGGAGCAGAAATGAGAAATGGGTTGTGTCCAAAGCTTCACAGTTTTAGCCCCATTCCTTCTCTTTTCCTCCTCCAGAACACACATGAGACGTTCTTGGTTCAATTACACTTGGAATGGCCTTGACCATCACTGATTGTGTGTCTGTGGGGGTGAGACAAAGCACAATAAGGTAGGGAAGAGTCCTGACCATCCAGGGCTGGCGTGGCCACCATCCATCCACGAGGACAAAAACCTCACCCAGTCCTAATACACACTTGGCAGGCTCCTGGTCATGCTGAAATATCTTCAAGATCAGCTCAAGCAGCAGGAGGACCATTATCATTGAGATTATTGATGGATACAGGCTTGATAATAGCCAGGTTTGAAGGATATTCCTGACTGTCCGTGCCAACCACAGACATGGGGACCACTGCAGTTCTCTTAGAGATGGTTCCAAAAGGATTTGTGGTGGCTGGAACCCCAAGTTTATGGGTCAGGGCACTGGGGAACACACACAAAGATCACCACTAGACATGGGCCTATAAAATCCCACAAAACCTTTTCCATCAGTTCAGGAAATTTCCGAGTTGCAATAGTCAGTGTGACAGCTGGGGACAAGGGGTGGCCGATCTAGGCTGGCATGGGTGACATGAAACAGCATTCACATAAAAAAGAAAAAAAAAAAAAAAGGAAAAAAAGAACAGAAAAAGGGACCTTTATTCCCCTCCTCCGAGTATTTTCTGCAGGGCAGTGTGACCTCAGTGCTCTACTTTACAGACTGCAATAATGGACACATTTTATTGAGTCTGTGGGCAACCTGCCATCAGTCTGGTCTGGAGGTCTGAAGTCAAAGGGCAGAGATGGCAAGTATCCCTTATTTTGTTTACTTCCAGGCACACATCTTTGCACTACAGGGACACTCTTTATTTCCTCGTGCTCACGGGGAGCTGAACTAGAACTTGGATTTTTTAAATAGCTTTCTCTAAATAAACTTTGTAAAGCCCTAGCCCAGAAAAGGCTATTATGTCCGTGTATTTTGACGAGACTCTTACTAATTCCACAGAGCCCTAAGGAGGGAAACCTATTTAAAAACATTCGTTAGGAGAGCTGTGACTAATCTGAGCTGACCTAATTAACCCAAAATGTCCTGTGTGGAAATTGTTGTGGATGCTGAATAAAAGGCCCAGCCTGAATGCACATAAATTTTCCATCTGTACTTTCATTCCCAAGGAAGCAGTCAGTTCTTTAGGTGTTATTTCTGGATTGGTATTCAGAGCCTACACCTTGCCAGTGCCTTCTTCCTGCAAGGAAGCTAAATGCTTTCACCTCACTGTGGGAAAAATAAAAAGTGGTGCACTTGACAGCAGCAAATTCCTTTTGCACTTGGTAATATAAGCAGGTTTCATCTACGTGTGATGTCTTCACAGGAAATACCTGCCCTCAGCTAATTGGGAGAGGTCCAGTCAATTCAGGCAGTGGAGCATTGTACAGCTGTGTACAATGCCTTTTGTCATTAGGAACAGTCATCTCAAAATAAAGTGGGTCAGCTGGATCCTGGAGTATCTTCTCTTTTTTTTTTCCCTCTGACTGTAGAGGGAACCTCCAGGCAAGGAGCTGTGGTACAGATGTTTCTGCGACAGGCTTAGCAGGATTGGTGAGATGGATCCTGCCCTGAATCTCAGGGCTTGGTGTCTGCTGGGCTCTCAAGCTGATGCTCACACCAGAGAAGGGCACAGGGTTACTGGGTAGGGAGGAATCCTGTCCACGAGGAAGGTTTTGCACCTTGACAGCAAAAGATCAGGGAGGTGAGAAGCAAGACAGTGTTTAACAAACTGCACAGTACCTTTATGTACACAGGGAACTGCTGGAGTCAACAGAGATGTGCAAAAATAGCCAGAGGAAGTGACTTTCCCAATGTTACATGTGAGGGATGCAGAGAAAAATGCCCCGGGGGAGATGTAAAAGACCTTGGCCCAGAGGTTTGGCAGAGGGGTCAGAAAAGGGAGGCTGCAGAGTTATTTGCCGGGGTGAATCTGCAAAACCAAGGCATAATTTGGATGGCTGGATCTAGCCTGGAGCTGATGGACATCCAGGGAGTGTATGGCAGTCAAGGAAATGGTGTTTGTGACAGGCATCGAGGAAGGAGCCAAAAGAAAAAGCTGTGTTGGCTTGGTGGAGTTTGGAGTTTAAAGTTGGATCATTCAGGAGAGGAGGGAAAGCAGAGAATCATAAAAACAGAGAATGGTTTGAGTTGGAAGGGACCATAAAAATCATCTTGTTCCAACCCCTGAGGAGGGGAGGGTCTGCAGCACAGATTTGAGCAGACAATAAGACATTTATGGGTCAGTGTCAGGGAGAAAGGATGAAATTTCCATTTGGAGTGTAACTGTCAAAGACAAGTGTTTTTATTGGACCTTTGCATAACAATGATGGATAAATGTGTGTCTGCAGATTAATTTTCCTGGTGAAAAGTAGTGAGAAGGGGTCTGGAGACTCAACATCAGAAAAAATACAAAAAACGCCCCAGAAGTTAAGATCAGGTTCTGGAAACTGAGAAAAAACAAAACCTTAAAAAGCAGGAAAGATCTTAACCTTGCAATTGTAAACAGTGCAAAGAAAGGAGACAGATAATAAAGAACAACAAATAGGCAGTCCCAGTCCTAACCATTCCTAAAAGGTACAGGATACTCCAAATTTAGAATATACACATGGACTTGGAATAGCACTTCTTTTTTCTAGGGAAAAATTATTGGATAAATTGACACCACTGCTTTTGGGCTCTCTGGCAGAAGGTTTTTCTGGTAGAAAGGCAGAAAAATTACCTTTTTTTTTAAAAAGAAAATACATTCCTATTATTCTAATCATTGACTGGAGGCATTTACAATGCTGGGTTGTCCCTCTCTGGTGTAGGACAACAGAATGAATGATTCTTGTTTGAGCAGGAAGCAGTGGAGGATACTCTGCCAGTGTCCATGCATCACTGGTGTAGCCCTGCAGCAGCAGCTCCTGAATATTTTGGGACAGATACTCTTGAATCATAAAGTTATCTCTCTCCTCTAGGGCAATGCCTTTACAGGGGCATCACCCACAGATAAGAGGACTTTATTCCACAGCCAAACTGTCCTATTTATAGATGAGGCTTGATCCCAGTCTGCAGATACCACTCCACATCTGAGCCAGGCATGGGTGAGTCAGGCTCCCTTGAGTGAATTATTCCCTCCAGGGAGAAAATCGCAGAGGATTCCTGAAGAGAAATCCCATTCCTCACTATGGAGTGACAGGGATGAGAAAGAGAATTGTGGGTAAATGCTGTCTTGAATTTACATGAGCTTAGTTTTTACCCCTCCAAAGCTGACTGGGTAAAAACCCCTGTCAAAGAAAGCAGAAGGACGAGATTCTGGGTTAAAAAATATCACACACCACTGAGTACAGCACTGCCAGGTGTCATGTGTGAGACAGGATGAGTTGAGAGAGAAATCTGAGCACAATATAAGGATCAGAAGGGAAGCAGCACTTTTTGAAAAGGTACCAGCCACCCCATCCTTCTCCTTTTTCAGTGTGGAAACAGCAGCAGGATGGGCTGGAGGGATGCCAGGGAGAGCAGGGCAGTCCCATGTCATGGACCAAAGCAGGAGACACAGACAGGCTTCCTCTTTTTAACATCTTTACCCTTTCTGTTTGACAATAGCCCTTTTAATCTGTGCTTGGGACAGAATACTAATAATGCTTAATTTAATAATATTAACACAATCATTTTCTAGTAATAATCATGAAATAACAGTAAAAATAATAACAACAATAACAACAGCAACAGGTTTCTTCAATGTTTGTGTGAAAATGGGCGGTCCTAAGCCATAATCTCCATTTACAAGCAAATATATTTTTTTTTTTCTTTTTTGTTTCTTTTTTTTTTTCCCTGCTATCAGAAAGCCCAGTCCATTTTGCTGTTTTGAGAAGATGCAGTGGTTGTGTGATTGTCTCACAGTTGTCCAGTGTTCACCTCTCCCTCTAGGTGCAAACTTTCCTTTGCAGAGAGACCATCACATAACTGGTGCCATTGCTATATTGAAAATATATTGTTCGTATCTTTAAAAGGATTAATAAAGTCACAGAAATGGAGCTGTGTATAACCTGGGTTTCATCTCTGTGCTCCTTGCTGGCCAGGGACTTCAGCCTGTCAAAAAGCCTAAACACATCCCAGCATGGGGAGCGGAATAATGCAACTGCAACTTCCAACAACACTGTCAGGAAGCCTGGAAATGCCTCTTTCTGGATTCCTTGTTTGCAACAACATCTCATCACCCATTTTTTTTCCAGGTGACATGAGGTAAAGCTGCTGAAAACAAAAAAAAATAAGTAACTGGTGTTTATCAAAGGTGGGATAATCTGGCAAGGTTTTTATGTAATCAGATTACTTTCTCCTTTTTTCCTCTTCTCTTCCTTTTCCTTTCCTCTCCTCTCTTCCCTCCATTTTTCTCTTTTCCCCACTTTTCTCCAAAGCTGGTGTGGGTGAAGGTTGGCTGCTGACTCAGGTCAGCTACCCACTGGTGAGGACCAAAAGAACAAAACCTCACACTGGAAGCAATTTGGGGCAGGAAGTGTTTACTCAGTGTCTCCCCTCCAGGATGTCACACAGCGAGGCCCTGACCTGGTTGAGACTGTCATGAGTAATATATAAATCAGTATTAATCATCGTGAGCAGCAGCCACCTTGGGATGAGAAAATGATTCATTACTCCAATCTGCTGAATTATTCACTCTTCTGGTGCAAAAATGGCATGAAATATGAGCTCTGAGGATGTGGAGGCTTTTATCATGATGGGGATTTCATTCTGGTACCTGAGGTAAACTACAGCTGGCGTAAAAAAAAAAAAAAAAATAATTCTATCTGAAATTTGTGATGAAAAATGTCGGAGTATTTTTATGGAATAACACATTTCATTAAAAATATCACTTCTTTTGTCCACACTTTGTTTTTTTTCATTCCAATACAGAAACAGCTTGTTTAAGTCTTCGCCATCCAAAATTATACTCATTACCATACAACATAAAAAAGAATTAAGAATATTTAAAAGTTGAAATTTCAGATTTATAAAGGATGAGTTGAGTTTTTTTCAGAAAGAGAAGTAAATATTTACTGAAAATAAGAGTTTCTCTCAAAAATGAGGCATTTTTCAATTGATTGTATGAGCCTCTGGTAATAAGGGTTTCTTTAAAGGTATTGACCAATGATGTGAATAGGAAAATTTGGGAGAAATTCAATAAGGTAAATATCAGGGAGCACGAGTTAATGTCAATATCTCCTGCACCGGTCTCCAAACAAAAATTTTGTGGAAAATTGTCATTTACTCAGAAAATTAAACTGCATCCAGTGTTATGATCTGGCCAGCAAGAACATGAAGCACAGAAATATATTTTGAGATATTTCTTTTTTATATAAATTTTAACCTAAATTTCCCTTTCAGTTTGCCACCGTGGATCTCCTGGAGCATCATGGCAGCACCTTAATTTCTGGAATGATTCTTTGTCCTGATCCTGTTACTCTGGTCGTCGGTGGTGGTGATTGTTACCTTCATGTGTTCTGCAGAGCAAAAAAAGAGAAGAGAGTTCCACAGAGTGGGAGGTGTAGTTTAATGCAAATCAAAGAGAAAATCTCATTCTGAGAGACCAAAACAAACTCTGTGAATACCTTTTTTCTGCCAATCCCTTTTCAACAGCTGGAGCAGTGGCAGAGGTGACAGCTCCCAGTGCTTTCAGCTCCACTATCTCATACAGGGAGGTTACTTGAGCTCTGAAGACCGATTTATTTTGAGTAAATTATTGCACTTCCATCATCTGATTCTTGGATCATAATAGTCATGATAATAATTCTGGCCATTTGATATCTATTTCTAATTCTGATATCATTTTTTTGAGGGTACTTTTGGCTAAACAATATTGGTTTTACTGCCTGTGTAGGAAATAAAACCACAGTACACAAAGAGCGACGTAAATTAAATAAACTGAACCAATAAAGTGCTTTAAAACCTTTGCCTCATTGGAAGTATTTAGGGATGTGAACGAATTAGGATATTGGTTTTCCTTTTTCATCCCAGTCTTTCCAAAGACTGCCAGCAGGGGATAAACCTTCAGGAATGTTAATGAATGCCAGCCTAATGAGATCCCATTAATATTATTAAATTACCCAGAAAACACTATTCATCACTGTAAACTCATTTAGCAGGGGATAAACTCACCTGAATTACTGTAGGGTCCTTGGCAGTTCCCCAAACCCTGCGATGAGCAAGGCGAGTTCCTGACACTTTACTGACACTGATGCTGCTTTCTGGAGCTCCCCACCACCCCATCCTCACACTGGACTTTGGGAGGATCATTTTTTTGAGGAAAAGTTGTGTGGACAGAGGAGATCTACTTCCAGGACGATGGAGAAGATCCCACTGCCCTTCCTCCTCTGCCAAGGAGGCCCTCCTGCCCTTTTCCCAGCAGGTCCAACCCAATCCAGCAGGCTGTTCCTGCAGATTGTTGGGGCTGAGGGGTGTGAGTGAGGAGGAAAGCCACCCAGCTTCAGAGCCCAGGTGATGGATGAGCCCAGCCCTGGCAGAATGATTAGCATATAACTCATAAAACCCAGAGAATTCACAGAGCAGAGCAAGGAGAGGAACCCACAAGGGAGAAAGAGAAACGTTAAATTATAATCAGGCTGTGTAAGCATGAAGACAAAGTTCACTTTCCAGCCTGGGTGAGCACCCCAGCATCAATCAGCCTGCTGTTGAAGCAGAAATTATGGCATGGGACAGAGGGAAGGATGGGGTTTTTATATATTCTTTTGTTCTATACAGTTGGCTTTTCAGGGATTGGGTTCCCAACTGCCCTTCCCAAATGAACTTCCGAGGTAGTTTTTGCTTGAAATTACTTCCCTCTGAGGTAAACCTCATCTAAAGACTCCTGTGGCTGGAAAGCTTCCAGGTGGTGAAGGATCTGGAGGTTGTTTGGTTGAACAAGAGCCAGTTTGTGCCCAGGTGGGCGAGAAGGCCAAGGACACCTGGCTTGGATCAGCAATAGTGTGACCAGCAGGTTGTTCCTCTCTGCTGGACACTGGTGAGGCCACACCTCGAGTCCTGGGGTCAGGTTTGGACCCATCACAACAAGAAAGGCACTGAGGTGCTGGAACATGGCCAGAGAAGGGAACAGAGCTGGGAAAGGGGCTGGAGCACCAGGCTGAGGAGGGAGCTCATCCTGGAGAAAAGGAGGCTCAGGGAGACCTCAGTCTCTGCAACTCCCAGCCAGGAGGGTGCAGCTGGTGGGGGTTGATCTCTTCTCCCAGGGAGCAATGGACAGCACAAGAGGAAACGGCCTTCAGCTGTACCAGGAGAGCTTTAGGTTGGACATTAGGAAATTTTTTTTCATGGAAAATGTTGCCAAGCATTGGAACAGGCTGCCCAGGGAAGTGGCACAGTCCCCATCCCCGGAGGGATTTAAAAGCTGTGTGTGGCACTTGAGGACATGCTCTAGGGGATGGCTGTGGAATTGCTGGTGGAAAGGTTGGACACAATGATCTTAGATGACTTTTCCAACCTAAACACTTCTATGAACTTTTGGGTTGGAGAGAGAAACCTACAAAAAGAAGCTGACAAAAGCTCTCAGTTTATTTGTGACTGTCCATCCCTATTCCTAAATTGTAGGATACTTCCCTGAATTCAAGAGTGAAGGGGTAAAACTTGATCTGAAGTGAATTACAGGACAAAAATCTAGGAAAAAAAAAATGGTAGAAATTAACTGTGATGGAAAGCTGAAGTTACACAAAAGAGCAAGGATACCCTCCAAGCTTGGCAAGGGAGGATGTAAATCCACATCTGTATTTAGCACTGGGACAAACCTTTTCCCACTCTTCCTCATCTAACTTGCCATCAATGACATTGTGGTGGCCAGCAATTACTGCAGCAATTGCAGTGGTCACTTTTATGCTCACACACATCAATTCCTCTTCCCAATGAATCTTTGCTTCAACACTGGGACATAGCAGTGAAAAATACAGGTGCTCATTATCAGCACTGGCGTTTATTAGGCACAATTTGATATCTGGGCAGAATTTGATTTAGCTTGGCAAGGATTTAAAAGCCAGCAAGCTGAAAACGCCTGTCCAAGCTCTCCTCATCTCCAACTTGATAACTAATCATTGCAGGCTGGTGATTTTACACTGAAACACATCTGGTGACATATAGAAATGGCGTGTATAATTCATAACAAACCATTTGGTCCGTTTATCTACTTCAAAGTGGCTCACAAAGAGATCACAGTTTTCTGAAGTGCAGCACATTTGCCATACGCTGCCTGCCAATAACTCTTGGTGTGTAGACAGTTCATGAGCAGTTGGCTGTGAGCATTGAATGTTTTGGCCTATGCCCATTTTGGAACAACTGTGCTGCTTTCATCTCCTCTTGGAAATGAACCCATTCAAAGTCTGGCAGCATTTAGGTGGGAGGCTGCTTGGGAATCCTGGATGCTTTACTAACAAGCCAAAGAAAAGCAGGTAAACAACAGAAACCAGATCAGAAAAAGAGGACCCAAGCTGTGTTGGTGAATAGGAATAGAACAAATCAGAATCCTGTTGCTCCTAATTAATGTTCCAACCCCTAGAATCATTCTGTTCTCAGCCTGATAGACTTTGCAGTATATATTGTTACAGGGTATGGTTCTGGGTGAAGATTAGCTAGTTAAGGGGAGAAAATGGCTTAAAATGCTAATTTTGGCATTATTTAGTAATGTCATAATAATAATAATAATAGCAGTGTTGCTATAATTTTGGACTGTATAATTCTCTCCGAGATCATGTTAACATAAACCAACTCCTGCACAGACATTATATGACAGCCCTTAATATTTGTGCTGTTATCAAACACCAATCTGTGACTTTCTCCCTTTAGTCATCTGAATATCCAGTGCCTTTGGGTGGCCACATGGGACATCTCCTAAGTGATGTTTTTAAGCAGTGTTGAACACTCAGACTGAAAAGAAACTCAGGCAGTGGAGCATTCAGCCTCTGCAACAAACAGCAGGCTGGGGAGAACACACATTTTGAGACAATACCAAATTTTTTTACAAGGTTTGCAAGCAAAATGACAGGTGTGGAAACACAGAGTGCTCCCAGCCAAAGATGTCTAGGCCAGAACAAACTCCCTGAGACAAAATGAGAGTAAAGATCAATGGAGCAGAGAAAAAGGATATTTTCACTCCTCCCATTGTCAATTGACAATAAAGTTTTGTCTGGCAGATTTTTGTGCTTGTTTGGAGGTGTTTTATGCAAATGATCTTGGTTCTGATGTGACCAGGGTGTTCTCATTATCCCTGTAATGACTAAATATTGCTAATTAGGTAAAATTCATAGACTCATGAAAGCTTTAGAGGAAGAGATAAGAGAATAAGGGTCATTAAGTCATATTTTTGAAGGCTTTCTTAAATTCTATTGGTTCTTCCTGTGTTAAGATCAATAGCATATGTTTTCTGAAAGCATTCTGCCTGAGAAAGCAAATACATTTGTTCTGAAAACATCAGGAGATGAGATTCTGTCTCTTCCCTGGATAGTTTGTTTCAGTGATTAATCACCGTTAATAATGTGTGTCTTTCCTCTAATTTGGATTTTTCTGTCTTCAGTTTTCTGCTTGTGGTATTTGTTTTGCCTTTCCCTGCTAGACTGAAAAAAACTTGAACAGCCACAGTTTCCTCTGGTGCAGGTAAGTCTGTGCCACAACCTAGGCACTGCTTTTCTTTTTTTATTATTTTTGCAATAAACAGCATGACCTCTTTATGTCTCATTTAATAAGGAAACTTTCTTTTCATCTTAACTTCTAGTGCAGTATTTTCCAGAACCTCCAGTGACCTTTTGAAAAAGATTAGCCACAAAGTGACGCAAATTCAGCAACACCAGCTTGACCAACTCTCTCTGTAAATAGAGAATTGCCTTTCACTCCCACTCACTTCTCCCTTGGTCAGCCAGCCAAAGGCTGCTCTTGCCACAATGTTGTGTTGGGAGGTCATGGCTGGTTGCCATTCAGCTCCCAAATTCCTGTTTGCAACCCCTGTGAGCTGGAAAATCATATTCTGTTCTGTGAGCACAGCCTGTGCTCCTTGTTCTTGGCATTTGACAGGATGAAGCTGCTGAGATGGGCCCAGGTTTTCCTAAAGGACTTCCCCATCCCCATGACCCTTTGCTGTGGCCATAACTCCTGCTGACTTCTGCCCTGATTGCCTTTGGAAATGTCCCTGGGATCTCCAGGTGTGAGGAAACTTAACCTTGCCAAGGCTGAAAATCTCAGCAACTTTTGAGGTGTCCTGAAACAGAATAGAAAATGTTTATTCAAGGCTTCAGGAGCAGCTGAGGGTTGTTCAGCTGAAGAAGATGAGACTGAGGAGAGACCTCATTGTGGTCTTCAATATCCTCAAGAGGGGAGACACTGATCTCTACTCTGGTGGCCAGTGACAAGACTCAAGGGAATGGCCTGAAGCTGTGCCAGGGGAGATTTAGGCTGGGTATCAGGAAAAAGTTTCACACCCAGAGGGTGGTCAGGCACAGGAACAGGCTCTCCAGGGCAGTGGTCACAGCTCCAAGTCTGACAGAGTTCAAGAAGGGTTTGGATAAAGTTGGTTCATGGTGGGACTGTTGGGAGCATCGTGTGCAGGGTCAGGAGTTGGACTCTGATGATCCTGGTGGGTCACTTCCTGCTCAGGATATTTTGTAATTTTATAATACTCCATAACTTGGAGACAGATAAATTTTTTGCCTTTCACAGTCTTGGCTTCATTCTTGTCTCAGTTTCCTGACAGTTTGAGATTTTCCCACCTCACTTATTCTTTCTTAAAACTGTGTCCTTTTCTGTTTGTTCTCTCATCTGGGAATTTCTAAGAAATGCCAAGTAAAGTAAATAACGAAAAAACAGTGCATGGAAAAGACAAGTGCAATGTGCTACAACTGCATTAGAGCCATTCTGGTTTTCAATAAAGACTGGGGGATGAATGGATGGAGAGCAGCCCTGGGAGAAGGACGTGGAGATTCTGGTGGATGAAAATGTGGACAATGCAATGTGGTGAGACTCTGGACCAGGCTGCCCAGAGAAGCTGGGGATTCCCCATCACGGGAAGGGTTCAGAGTCAGGTTTGCTGAGCCTTTGAGCAAACTGATAACAAAGTCCCAGATAACAAGTGATAGGACAAGGGGAAATGGCCTCAAGTTGCGCCAAGGGAGGTTCAGTTTGGATATTTGGAAAAATTTCTTCACCAGAAGAGGGGTCAAGCATTGGAACAGGCTGCCCAGGTGAGTGGTGGAATCATCATCTCTGGAAGTGTTCAAAAATCCTTTGGATGTGGCACTTGGGGATACAGTTTAGGGGTGAAGATGACAATGTTAGGTTAACAGTTGGACTCAATTATCTTAGAGGTCTTTTTCCAACCCAAACCATTCTCTGATTCCATGAAANGTGGACAATGCAATGTGGTGAGACTCTGGACCAGGCTGCCCAGAGAAGGTTGGATATTTGGAAAAATTTCTTCACCAGAAGAGGGGTCAAGCATTGGAGCAGGCTGCCCAGGTGAGTGGTGGAATCATCATCTCTGGAAGTGTTCAAAAATCCTTTGGATGTGGCACTTGGGGATACAGTTTAGTGGTGAAGATGACAATGTTAGATTAACAGTTGGACTCAATTATCTTAGAGGTCTTTTTCCAACCCAAACCATTCTCTGATTCCATGAAAAAAAATACATAAACGCATTTTTTTTTTCATCTGCATGAAAAAAAAGTCCAGTATATACAGAAGAAGCAAAGAAGAAAATAGCTATAATAAATGCCCACAGACACAAAGATAACAGGCTTATATATAGATACTTCTACTTGAGGCTTTCATTTTATCAGGAAATTCTAATGGCTTTTTAGTCAAAGTTATCCTGTCTTGATTGCGGATGCTTGGCTTTGGGCCATCTAATAAATTATTCCTAAAAGACTCTCAATTTTCATTCACAATTTCCTGTCTACACTTATGTCAATTTCTCTCAAAATTTTTCTCAGCTTTGAGGAATGAGCCCTTTTAGCACACAAAGCACATATTTCATGTTTGAGACTGTCCTTTCCATGCCCATAATAAATGTGATCACCACGGGGAAAGTCACACTATGAAGGGAGATGAAAATGATAAGTCCACAGTGTGAATTTTTTTCAACTTTGAATGAAATTTTCAAGTTTCTAAATCATTTGGAAGAAAATATCAGAGCTCCATTTCAGGAGCACAGTTAAAATACCCAAAATTGTGTGGGCAAGGCTTGTTTCATGCTTTGTTCTTTGTGTATAGCTCATTGATGATAAAATTAAGTTCAAATTTAAGTGGATTTTCAGGAAAACACAACTGAAATGAATTTGTCATGTCTTACAGTCAGGTACTATTTTTTCTGATGTTTAAAGAATGCTGAAGCATGCGAGAAATCATCAGGAGAGGAAAAGTGAAAATAGAGTGAAATCAAGCTCTGAACAGTGTGAATTATTTTTAAAAAGCCCAAGTCCCATTGCCTCTTGCTGTGATCTGGCATTCAAAAAATCTTACCAAAAAGTCAAACTTGTCACCAGTATTATCAGGTATCAGCTGGGGGTTTTGAGGTAGGAGTTACTCTCAGAGTGATTTTTTCTGTTTCTCTGTTTGCTGACAAAGAGCTCTGGACAAACTCTTCTCTTTGAATTGACAATATATTCAATAGTGTATGCAAATGACCCATTATCATATTATTAATATTTTCCTCAAGGTCATTTGAACAGAATTTATTCATGCAGAGTATCAGCAAATTGTGGTGAAGATGAGTCTCCGAAGTCATCTGTGTCTTCCCTCATTCCCCAAAATTTGATATCCACATAACACACGCCAGCAACCACTGGAAAAACAAGCATTGCCTTTCACAGGGAAAATGTTGATGGCTTTTTTTTCCTGCAGCTCTAAATGATTTTCTGTCAATATCAAGAGATTTGATCATTCGTGACAGCGAGCTTTCCGCTGGAGTTGGATTAAGTTGTGCCATTCCTGCTGGGATGGGGCTCTGCTTGGATTGGAGGCTGCTCCTGCCACCTGGAATCCTGCTGTGATGGAGAAATCCCCATCTCAAAACCAAAAAAAAATCATGCCCCAGAGAGAAAGAAGCCACAGCAGTGACCAAGTCATGCTTTGGGCTGGATTTATACTTCAAGCCAACTAAGAATTGTGCCATTTGTTAAGACAATTAAGTAGATTTCCTGAATATCAATCAGAGCTTGAGTGATACCTCCATAGGGTGATTCACCCCATCATAATCTGGGAGGGGGATCTGCTGTGGGAAGAGAGGAAGATGAGTCCCCTCTCCAAGGTGCTGATCTCGTTCTGTCGAGTGAGGGAGGAGCCAAGAGCAGCAGGTTTAGTGGGTGCCCATTTCCTGGGTAGGTGTGACAGAGCCAAGCCTAATCACAGGTTGTCTGCAAGCAGCTGACACCTCTGTTATTACAGTGATCCCAGTTCTGGGCATAATTGGTTGTGGACAACGTGAAAGATTCAGTGTGTTATTGTTAGAGCAGACCACTGGTTACTCCCTTAAAACAGGAAAGGCAATTTTAACACCCACAAAAATTCCCATGACTTTCTTGTCCCGTGGCACAGCAGCCATTCCTCCTGTTCGTGTGTCTTCTTCAAACTTATCTCCTTTTCAGTTCTTCCCCTGCACTTCAGACTACTTACACACATATTTCTGTTTTTTTTTTTTCTTTTTCCAAATACGAGCTCTGTCTCAGGGCATGTTCCTTGGCCTGGCAACCTCTGCAGCTCAACACTGATGAGTTCTGGACCTAATCAGCTGACACTGCACACTTAAACCTGTCAGTTTCTCATGAATTTTGGGTCTGGTGGCCAAAATAAGTGAAATCTGACAGAAGGAAAGTATGAAATTCTCACAGACTTGGGTGAAAATGGCTGGATTCTCAGGGAAAGAGAGGAAGAATTACTGTTTCCACTGGGAGAATTGTCCTGGCTATCGTGGACACAAAACTGTGATTTCCCTCCTGCTCCCTTCTGCTGGGCATTAAGAAAATCTCTTCCTATCTGACCTCCAATAGGGTAGAACTCAAACTACAATTTTAGTACAATCCTCTACAGACAGTGTGAGATGCAGTTTCCCAAGAAACCAAGTTTTAATATTTCCCACATGCATGGGACCAGTGGCTTTCACTTCATACAACGTTTTGAGCTTGCTCATTTGTGAATTCCACTTTTTTCTTCAGGGAGAGGAATCATAGAATGTTTTGGGTTGGAAGGGACCTTAAAGATCATCTACTTCCAACTCCCTGGAACCATAATGCTTCCCTGTGGATCACAGACCATGAGGATTTACAGGCAAAGCATTGCCCTGTTCTCTCATGCCACTGACAGCTTAATCCAACATTCATCAGCTTTGTGTCTGAGTCCTTGCTGCTGCTACAAAATTAACTTCATGGTTGCCAAACTGAAGTCCTGGTGGCCATTGATTTGTTCACGTACTTCATTCATAGTGGACAACTCTCTTGTCCATTTTCTTACATGTTTTGTAGTTTTCTGCTCCATTTCTCACTGTCCAGCTCAAGATAAGCAGCAGATAAGCAGCATTTACTTTCATTTTGGCGTTTAACAACTGGGTTTCATCAGAATTAACTCAGATTTTATCACCTTTAATTGCTTCTCTCAGTTCTTTCCACCGTGAAAGTAGATCAGTCTAGGTTGTAGGAGGACCAGCCAGTTTTAAAACCCACTGACTCTGTTTTGCTCTATTGAAGTCTTTTGAGGAAAATCTGCTCTAAGTTATATGCATCTTTTAAGAACTTTGTGGTTGTTGTGGATTAAGCCCAGCTTGAAATTAGGCAGCCAATCGCTCAGCCTCCCCTTTCCCTGTCCTATTCCTGGTGGAATGGGGAGAAGAATCAAAGTAAAGCTTGCAGGTTGAGATAAGAACAGTTTAATAACTGGAAAGAAAGTAGAATGCAGTCATAAAGATAAATTACAATAAAAAGGGAAACACAAGTGGTGCAAAATAGAATTGCTCCACACCCGCTGACCAGTGCCAGACCCCCCCTTCTCAAACCAAGATCAGCCCCTTCCCAGTAACTCCTCCCAGTTTATCTACTGGACAGGATGTTCCCTGGTGCAGAATCTCCCTTTGGCCAGTTTGGGTCACCTGTCCCAGCTATGCTCCCTCCCAGTTCCTTTTGCAAACCTCTTCTGACAGAGCACGAGACAAGGAAAAAGTCCTTGACTTTTTAAATACAACTTGGCAAAAATAAAAACCCCAGCTGTGTGTTATCAACACCATTCTCTTTCCAGGTCCAAAAGACAGCACTGGAACAGCTACTGAGAAGAAATCAACCTTACCCTGGCTGAATAGAGATCCAGTGAGATATTTTAGTGTTTTCAAAGGGAAAAATTTACAAGTTGTTCCATGTAGAGAGTGAAAGAACTAATGATTTTTAGGGGAAAAAATTATACCTTAACTTCATGGAATTTCTGAATATTCAGGCCATAAATCTCAAAAATCAAGGAATATTTTGAAACAGGCGCAGCTTTGGGATTTATAGATTTTAGATTGGAACTATGTCAAATTCATTCAATGTTTTCAGCTCCTGTGGCTGGGGAATAGTTTAACCCATGAAGGCTAGACTGACACAAGGACTCAATTTCCTCAACAAACAGCATAATTTGTTAACAGCAGCATAATCTGGTCTTTGTAGCTCATCAGTTGAGTTCAATGGTATGTTCATGTCCTGGATGACTAGAGCTAATTAAGGTGCCTTTTGAGCCCCAAAAATTACATTCTGTACTTCTTTTGGAGCCAAAACCAGCATATGGTGTCCCTTGAAGAATTCAAGTCCTTAAAATCCCCCCTGGTCTTGCCAAAAAGAAAGTGAGTTATTTATAGAGACTGAGGGGTAACATTTCTCTGCACTCTGAACTCAGAGTAGAGGCACTGCCTGGTGTGAACCTTCTCATCCTGGAGTAGATGTCTCCAGTAGGCTTTCTGATACCTTAAAAATAATTTTTCTTCATGGTTATGGAGTGTTCTGATCTTCTGCAGCTCTGTGCTGACAAGTGCCTGAATGTCCATTTTGTCTGGCTTCTTCCTACAACAGCCTCTTCTGCCGTTGTGTCTGGGACTTCTAAAGGAATTGTCCCACCTAAAAATATGGAATAAAGAGATTTTTCCAGCATCAGTTTTTATTTCCTCACAGGTAAGGACCTCTGTTTAAGGTAAAGCTTCCCATGGTCTTTATGCCCCGAGCTTTGCTGCTTGAGCCTTCTGCTGGCGACATCTCCGGTCCGAACGCATTAAGATCACTTCTCCCCAGATGCCTACTGGCTTCTGTTTTATTTAGTGCGCCTGGATGGTTTTCTAGGACTACATCCAAGGTAGTCTCTGACCTTGCTGGTCCTTTAGTCAGCTGTGGTGCACACGGAGCCCTCCAGAAAGACGTGGTCAGTCCCTCGTGCCTTCCTGCGGGACGTGTCAGGTGCGCGAATTTCGCCGCGCTCACTCCTTCTGACAGGGCACACACAGAGGGATGCAACAGGGGCACATTTCTCACAGATGCCTGTGTAAGGCCAAGAATAGGTTCTCACATTCATAAAACCGGCACAGCCTACCCTCAGGGAGGCGAGTAACTCATTTATTTTGCCTTTTCTTATCATTATTTCATCTGGTGTCTCCTTTTTTTGTCCCTGAGACAGTAATGTGTGTTTCAGCCGCATCTTCCATTCTGGGAATCTCAGAGTATTACAGAACACAAGTGGCTTCAGCCTCCTGCCACTTCAGCAAGGGTTGTTATTTTCAAGTTTCTCTTTCTGTATTATTGGGTTTGCTTGGAGAGCAATACTTTTCTTTGCATTGAGACATAATCTACACATTTTTAAGGAGAAATAGATATGGGCTTAAAAAGAACTTAGTCATAGTGGAGGCAGGAGATAGGCAATATTAAAAGTCCCAACCCAGCTACTGACATCAGTGCAGCACCACAAACTCTGCCTGAGATCATTACAAAGCCTCAGAAATTCATGGGGCAATTTAATCTACATTTTTTCTGGGTGGGCCATTACCTAAGAGCAGGGAAGAGTCCATGGGAAGGATTACTGAAAGTTTCCCTGGCAGGTGGATACTTTCCAGTAGTCTCAGAGCTTTGTGTAAACTGTAAAACAGTTCTTTCTCTTACCAGTGTGTTTTGTGGATGCCACATGGATTCATACCCTGTGCTAGGTGCTGATTATCACTGAGGGGTTGTGACACCTGGCATGACAGGATCTGCCTCCATTTCTGGACACTAAAGGAGAATTCTACCAAAAAGACCAAGAGAAAAGGAGCAATATTATAAATCCTAGAGAGTTTCAGTTGTCCCATGTGCCAGGCCGCACCTTGCTTATTGGGAATAACAAGCACTTAAGAATTTGTTTCTAAATTTGAAAGTCAGTGTCTGCACTGGAAATTTAGGGGGCCAGGTGGAAAATAAAAATAAAAAGGAGGAAAACTTGAGATAATTCCATACTCAGGCCAGAACTGGGTTGGTTAGAGCACAGTGCTGATAATACCAGGGTTCTAGGTTTTACCCTTATATGGGCCATTCACCTAACAGCTGGACTCAATGATCCTTGTGGGTCCCTTTCACCTCAGAATAATCCATGATTCTGTGATATTTGTGTACTCTGATGCTGAATACAGGTTAATAATGTGTTGATTATTTTGTAGTGAAACGGGTGAATACGGCATTGAGAAGCTCCATCAGGAGCCATCTGCATAAACGAGTTCACTCCTGAAGTGACACCTCTAATTTTCTCTTGATGATTTTCACCCGTGGCCCTTCATCATCCTGACTGTAACACGCATGACACAATCTGAGCCTCACCTGCTGTTTCCATCCCTTCAGATCAAGTAAGGCTTTGTGATGGCAGCGAGAGCAATGAGGACTGAAATGAGATCACTGCGGTGGCTGAAGGGCATTTGCTGCTGGAGACCCGGCAAAATCCCTTCCCACTGCCAGGAGAGGAGGTGCCCCATCATGCAAGGCATTTCTCTGCTTGTGTCACTTCCCTGCCTGTAAGTTACTGTGTAATTACATCATGGCTGGAAGTATTCATTAAAAAGCTGGAACCATTAGCAGAGGCAAGGCAGCCTCCTTTGTTTCGCGCAAAATTAGACACCAGCGCGAGCCCCAGTTCTAGCTGCATTCATGTTCGTAAATCAAAGTCAAGTATTTCATTAGAGTGTCTGCAGTGTATGTATATAACTCAGCAGCAGAGAGTCTGCTAAGCCTAATGTGTTGCATTTAATTAACATTTAATTAGAGGGTTTTTGTGGGAGGTGCGTAAGTATTTGCCAGGCGGCTCATAAACATGAATCCACATCTCGCTGGCTGGACATCAGTGCTCAGCTCTTCTAAATAAAGGCTGCAAGTTGTAATCATCCTCTCCATCCATGCAGATCTAGTCCCAGGGTACCTCAAGATTCATACGTGATTTCAAATTTCACAGTTTAGATTTCTATTGGATCTCTCCTGTAGTTTTCTTTTACTGATCTACATAAAGTTGCATTTGAATGATTATATTTACTCCTCTCTTATTCATTTGTGTGGTGGGTAGTTGGGTCATACTGGAATAAATTTCATGTCTTGTTACGGAAAAAAGAAAAAGCATAATTTCATGAGGAAAACTCTTCCCTTTCAGATTTGTGAGTCTGGAAGCTTTTAAGGTGCTGTGGCAGATGCCTCACAATTTAGGTAGCACAGTCATTTCCATTTGCAAGGAGAGATCTGTGATAATTTTCCCCAGTAAAACAATTATTGACAGGTTTTTGGTGGCCTGTGCTACACCAGATGTCAGAGGATGAGCTCTGATTTTTGACTGATGTCTGCATGACAGTTCTGTGATCAAAAGAGGAAGCCAACCAATCACACAAGGCTTTCTTTGGAGTAATTGAAGTCCAATAAAGTACATCCAAGCCAGAAACCTTCTCCAAACACTTCCCTTTAGGTGAAATCTATCTGACCTGGATGGATGCCTTCAATACAGGAGTCTCTGTCTGAACAAGTCACCCCAGATTCTCTTCACTGAGACAAGTTCAGGGCATGATTCGTCTGACAGAATTTAGAAATCTGTCTGAGCACGAGCAGACCTGTGGCATTACCTCTACTGACTCTGGTGACTTGACCTCCTCTATTACAGGAAGCCAGAAATCCTGTGCAGACATGGGCACCTGAAGACAGGTAAAACAAATCCCACCTGTCCTTTCTCACTGTCAGATGTAGAAGGAGACTGAAAATCTCTTGATTCAGGTCAATAGAGAAACTGAAACAGGTTCCCCAGAGTATTTGTGGATGCCCCATCCCTGGAAAAATTCAAACCCATGATGGACAGGGCTTGGAGCAACCTGCTCTAGTGGAAGAATTGGAATAAGATGATCTTGAAGGTCCCTTCCAACCCAAACCATTCCATGGTTCTGTGATATGGGTGAAAACTTAAAACTGGTGGGTGTGGATACTCCTCCCTCAGCTATCATGACATGGCTAAACAATCCCCAGTGTAGTGGCCTTTGCAGGGACACCCTTCTCTCTGAAGACTCTCAGTTCAGGTGACACTTCTCTAGCCCAGCACCTGCCACCCTCACAGGCTGACTGAACTCAGCTGTGAGCCTAAGCCAGGACTATCTTAAGGCACAGATATGCCCAGCGTTGCAGCAGAACAGAAACAGCCCAGAGCTGTGAAGTCAAGGGCTCATTGCTGCAGCTGTGGCTGCAAGCTCCTGGAAAAATACAACCTAACCCTCCTCATTTCTCCCACAGCTTCGTTTCAGAGCAAGGTTTCACCTCCTCCTTGTCCTACATGGCTTTTACCCCACGCTGTTAATCAGCCACCGCTGTGCTCACCCTGTGGTTGATGGCAGAAGTGACCCATTTGGAGCAGCTGTTTTTTCAAAGTGGTGCTGGGGTAGGGAGAATCTCACCAACATGACAGATTGTTTCACCGCGGACTAAACACATCTTCTGGCTAAAAATAAAAGGAAAGGAAAAGAAAAACCCAAAAATGAAGAAAGAGCATTGTTTGGTTATTTCTTTTTCTCATCCTGACCAGCTGCCCAATGCTTTGCAATCTGAAAACCTGTTGAGGAGATCTCAGCTCATTTCTTCTCATTTCTGTGGGTGCTTCTGTGAGAAATGATCTCTTTGATACTCTGCAGGTTCACTGTCTTTTCCTTATGTGCCCTACCCCTGAACTGGTTTTGTTCCATCTCCAATTCAGAATGCCAGGATAGCACTGGGCCTTCAACAGAAAGAAAAGCAGGAGAGAAAACAAATCCTAGTTTTCAAGCAGAGGGCTGTTTTTTTTTCCTCTGGCACAGAAGAGTAAATCCATCATGGTGAAGGTGGTGTTATATAAGAGAAGGGCAGATGAGGAGTGAGGTGACAGTGGGTCTGATGGAGGAATATTTTCCTGCCTGGGCTAGGGGGCTAATGGATTATTGAGGGCCAAATCTCAGCTGGCACAATTTGTGTAGCTTCCCTGAAGTTAATGGAAGTCAATGCTAAATTTCACCCCTTATGGACTAAAAAACCACTGAGCCAGAGGGTTTTTAAATGATGCTGTTCAGTGAGTTGGAGCCATAGATGTGTGTGGCAGGAGTCTATAGAAAGCTGTAAGTTTTAATGAACTCTCCATACCCTTCACCAAATCTTTTCCCTCCTCTCAGGGAGTAAATTCACGAGCTCAGAATTCTGAGCCTTCCCCTCTGTTTGGAGTTTTTGAAACCCAATCTCATAATTCAGGTCAAGTCCCCCCAGGCCCATAGGGGGAATCTGAGTTACACCAGCAGCAGGTTGGGCTCTCCTTGTTTGTTCCTGGTGACTTCTCCTGGGAATCAGAAATGGAGGGAGGAGGAGGAGAAGGAAGTAAAAATAACAAAAATAGCAGGAGTTTCATTCAGCTTGGAGATCTTTAAGTTGCCACTGATCAAATCCAAGTGCTTTCCTTGTGTTAAAAAAGATTGCTTCCATCAATCTCCAGGAAGGCTTCAAGATGAATCTCCCTCTTTTTGGTGTCTTCATCCTTTTGGATCTGGGACAAAAACATTTTTTAAGTTATTTTTGTACATCTTTCTTCTCCTTTCAGCTTCCTCCTTTGCCACAATCTACAGGAGAAGGTCCAAACACAGATGCTGAGTAAATTTTCAAAGGCACTGCAGCAGGGTTGTCTTTTTGCTCTCTCCACTCTGTGTCTCCCACTTTATTTTCCAGATCAATAGGAAGTTATCTCTGTCTTTATTGTTTCATATTAATACCTGACCTACAGAAAAGAAGGAAAATATGACAGGAATACGGGGGAGGGAAGTGTGAAGCCATAGGTGGCATTTAAAGAGTGTTCACCTTCCCCAGCATCTGCTCTCCCTGGGTTTGGGCATCATCCCATCCCATATTTAAAGTGTTAAATATTTCAGCTGAGCACATTTTATGGTTGTTGTGGGATCAAGAAAGGGCAAAAGCAGAATGCCACTATTGTTGCATGATCACTTTTTAGAGCTGCAGGTCACTTCCACACAATAATGTTGCTCTACCAGCATGACTTTTGATCAGAGTTTGTTTTCACTCTACACCTCACTGGTCACTGTATTTCCATATTTCTGACCACGAGCTTGTGGATCACATGGGATCAAAATCACAGATTGGGGTCATCATGTCAAAATACTTGAGGTAGGTGTGCCCAGGAGTGGAGCCACCAGTGGACACCAAGAGGGGACTGTGAGTGCTCAGCCACACTCATGCCCATGTTCAGATTCAACTCCTGCATCCTCTAAATCTAATTTTTAAATCTAAATCTAAACCAAACCTCAGCCAGTCCTGCAGTTGCCTCTGCCCAGAGGACAAATCATTCCCTGTGATCCATGCAATGGGAGAAAAACATATTTGGGATGATTTTCTAACAAAAATAATATTTTGCGTTTTTAACATCAATATTTTCATTTCTCTACAGCTATTTTTTGCAACAAAAGCATTGTCTGTCTATCAGCAAAAATTGAAGTGATGGTCCTTGCTTGCCAACCTCCAAAATCTTTGTCATTTACATTTTTGCCTTCAGGCAGGGAGCTGGGCAGCAGGAGTCAAGCCAAGAGTGGGAGGAGGAATCAGGTAAGAAGGTATTCAGCCATGTAGGCAGGCAGCTGATGAGCTAACACTGACCAGTTTCTCAAATGAAATAACTTTTTAAATGCTTAAAGCAGAAAAGGAAAATGGAACAAAAACAAAAAGAGAGAAGAAAGGAAGAAAAAATTTTAAAAAGAAAAGAAAAAGAAAAGAGGAAAAAAGGAAAAAGAGAAAAAAGAAAAAGGGGGAAAAATAAAGAAAAGGAGAAAGGGAAAAGGGAAAAGCAAAAGAGAAAGAAAATTAAAAAGAAATAGAAAAAGTAAATTCAAAAGGAATAGAAAGAAAAATTAAAAGAAAGGGGAAAAGGAAAAGAAGAAAAGCCACTTTGGTTTTAGGGCACTGTTACTTGTTAATCTGCAAGATGAAGCATCTTTCTGGAGAAGGGATTTCCCATTTCCAGTGATTTCTTTGGCATTTTTTGGCAGCCAGTTCTGCCCCGTGCAACCTTCCTTGTGTCCTCTGCATCCTCCTGGGTTATTCAGGGCCCCACTTGCACTTCAGCCTGGAATTTAACCCTCCTGATTGAATTCTGGCATCAATCCTGGCCCACAACTCTTTGGTGATGCTTTGGGGCAGGCAGAAGGTTTCCAGCCACTCAGCTGGTTCAGAAAATCCTATAATTCAATGTGGCTTTCACACTGGCTTTTCAGTTATATTCTCCTTTGAAGTGTGGTCATCCATTCAAAGAAACTGACTTGGCTCCAGTTTTTCTGGACAAGAAAAAGCAGAAATGCTACAGAACAATTCAGTCACCCCAAGGAAAGGAGCTGTGCACAGGGATTATGTTTTCCCAGTTTGGGCCTGTGATTTACCTGCAAAAAGCTCAACTTCAATTTCTTGCATCATCCTGAGAAACAGCAAGGTGAAATCTACCCCAGGCTTTTGCTTGCTTCAGCCCCTAATCAATCTTAACCACCATTTATTGCTCCATATTTTACCAAGCAAAAAAAGATTATTCCTTAATTATTTCCTCACATACCGCTGAGAATTGCAGGAATAAGGCAAACAGAGGGCCAGTACAAATAATCAGTAAAATGAAAACTTAAGACATCAATTTTCTCTTCTGTGATCCAGTAATTCAAACCCTGTGTCCTTTTCCAGCTCCATGATGTTCACACATCTTTGTTTCCCTGTGAGTTGGGTGAACGAGGCTCCCGATGGGAGGTGAAGTGAAAAGTGATGTGCAGAGGTGGCTGTTTCTCCTGATTGTTGTGGAATCCTGCCTTACAGTAGATGCCTCATTACTGGAATTAGCTGCAGGAAAACTGCTCTTAAAACTGAATTTCTTTTTTTTTTTTCCAGGTAACTCACAGACGAAAAGATGTTTAGAATCCTCTACACCAATATTTCTTTACAGGGCAACTGGGAAGTCGCAGCCCTAAAAATTTGGAAATATTGCTGTGAATTTATCCCAGTGTTCAGCTGTTCCAGATTTACTGCCATATGTTGGCCTTTAGTGCAGCTCCCCCCGTCCCCCACGTTGTTAGCAGCCTCAGGTGTGCAGAATGGCTCCATGAATCCGTGAATGTGATAAATGTTATCCATTACTGGCAAGATTGTTCTGCGTCTCACTGCAGTTGGTTTCACTACAGAAACACTCCCAGTAAAGCAGGGCTTTTATTTATTTATTACAGGGGTTTCTAGGATTTCACAATTTCTCTGGCCAGCGCATTTTTCATTAGTTATTGGTAATCAAAAAAGTTATCCAGTGCTGTTCTCAAATTAAATCCATTGTCTGCCCTCCTCGGGGATCTCAGCAGGAAGATGATTTGTGATGTGTGTTTGAAACCTTTCAGCTTGGCCAAGTGGGTGCAGACCAGGAGAGCAGAGGGAGCTCCTGATCCTTCAAATTCTTCTCCCACACAGACTCCTGGAGAAAGCACCACGTGCAAGGAATGACCTTCGAGGGGTTGAGCTAGTTGCTAGAGTTCCTAGAGTTTCTAGAGAGGGAATAAGTCATGCCAGGGACCATAATTATTATTTTTCAGTGTCCTCCAGCCTCCCCTGCACTGGTTAATGTATCAGTGTATCATCAACTCTCCCATCCTTGTGTGAGGTGCTGTGGAGCTGCTTCAAAATCCACCAGACACTGTTTCACTTTGAAAGTCACTCTGCTGTAAAAATAAGAGCATCTTTCTGATTTCAAAAGCTACTGAAACTCCAAAAGGCTCTTATGCCAAAAGCAATCGTGTTTTAAATGCAAATAAGTACCAGCTTTGGCTGAAATTCCAATGATCAGGAAGAGAAGAGAAGAGAAGAGAAGAGAAGAGAAGAGAAGAGAAGAGAAGAGAAGAGAAGAGAAGAGAAGAGAAGAGAAGAGAAGAGAAGAGAAGAGAAGAGATCAATCATAGAATCTCCCTGTGACTTTTCCTTGCCCAAATCATAGTTACTCTGAGTTTACATTCACCTGAAGTAAGAAGGAAGCCTAAAGCCCTTGTGGGAGAGATATGATGTTGTTCTGTAAAGGAAAAGAACTAAGGATTTGTAGCAAGGAAAGCGCTGATGAACCCATGAATCATAGAATCATAAAATCTTAGAATGGTTTGGGCTGGAAAGACCATAAAGATCATCTTGTTCCAAAGCCCAATCTCTAAATGTTAATGATCCTTCTGCAGGTTCATTCATGGCTGTTCTAGTCTTAGTGATGGCACATCTTGTCCCTTTTCTAGTGATTTGGTTAGGCCATGTTCATTTAATTTTATTTTCAAGGCTGAAAAAGCTGTAAGATCCCTGCTATGGGTGGGAAGAATTTATCTCACATGGATTTCCATATTGCAGAAGCTCATCCATGTGTGATGAGCTCTGCAGAGACAAACCCAGAGTTTGGAGGGGTCTGCTGTAGGACCTGTCTACGAGTGCAGTGGCTTCAGGTTATTTTCACTTCAGGGTCCCACTGTGATGCTGAGGGTGCTCATGAGCTCAGCAAAGCAAGGGGTGCTTTTAATTGGATTAGTGCTGTTCCAGGAGGTGCTGTGATTACACACTGCTGAGAAATCACATCCTACCTGCTTCAGTTCTCCCAGGCATTTCATTTCCCCGCAGAATTTCTGCCTGGCACTGGTTCTGGGTGTTGCTCTGTGCTGCTAAACAGCTGCTCTGTCCCACATCTAAGTGGGCCTCCCTGCATTCTTGGAAAAAACCACCCTGAATCAGAAGAGAGTGTTTTATTCGCCTGGTGTGAAACATTGCTCTCCTCGTTTGAGTCTGCAGGGGTCACTTAGAGAGTTCTCTCCAAAAATGTCTGAACATGCACTGCTCCTTTTCCTCCTCTGTTCCTGTAGCAGCAAGGATTCACACCCATTCCCATCACATTTTCTGCCATTCAGTGGGCACTGTGGTTCTGCCTGCGTGAGTCCTTCTGCAGAGCGACAGAGAGGAGGGGAGGAAAGCTGCTGTGTTTTCTGTCAGATGGAGTTTGGTAAATAAGTGTAAATAAGGCTCACAGAGCCATCCACAAGTTTAAAAGGATCCAGCCAGAAATAGCAAGCTGGCAGGGGGGGGGCTCTGCTCAACAGCATCACCCTTGGCCATCGAGTTTCTGTTTGTTTTTTTCTTTTCTCTTCGGTGACTGAAGCAAAAGCTGATGGAAGAAAATGTGCGTAAAGGTCCAGGAAGCGACCTGGAAGTGAAAAAGCAAGAGGAAAGGCTCTGAAATTGTTGTATCTCAAACAGGGGCTGGGCAGCTCTCTTTACCCCTATATTTCCTTTTATCTGTGTGTAAGATGTAATTATTTTTGTTTGCAGGAGAGCTCATCTAACACCCAGATCCATTATGTGACACGTTTTTTCATAAATGAATGACTGAGGACTTTTTTTTTATCACAGAGAGGGCTCTCAAGAATTTCTTGGGATAAACTCCTCCATCCCAAAGATGGAGATTTCCATGGATATTTCTGGGAGGATGAGAGATCACTCTGGACATGTGCTGGATCAAGGGGGCTTTGATCCAAGATCCCAACTAATCCAAAACCTGGGCTCATCCCCGTGGGCACAGTGTTATGCAGCAAGCAACAGAAAAACACACCTTTATATGGCGCTTAAAGAATAATGAAGGACATTTTACAGCCTTTTTAGACCTCTCAATAAGCAGGGATTTCTTTGAAGAGGCCAAACAGTCATCAGAGTGAGTTTGCATTGAATTACAGAGTGTTTGAAATAGCTGGGACTGGAGAGGTTAACAGATACTCTCATTAAAATTCAGTCCTTTAAACTGAAATATCTTGAAATCTGCTGCACTTCACACCACATGAAAGTGGGTGTAACAGCAATGAAATAAGTTGGAGTTCTTCTCTGCTTAAAGTGTCGGGCAATTTGCAATGCAACGTGCAATATTTTGGTGTGAAGACATCAGCTGGCCTTTCCCAATGCAAACTGGGCAGAGATTTAGATTTACACTGGCAAAAGACATGGTCCCAGGAGTTCAAGGGATATGGGGCACTGCCCAAGAACCACAGTGCCCTAAAGAGTGACAGAAACCATCAGGTAGGGTAAAAATAAGATTTGAGCATCCCCTTGCAACTTGCTTTCTTGGTTCCTGCCTGCCCCATGTATGTCTATTTATAATTGCAACTTCCCTCAGTTAATCATGTCAAAAATGGCATTTGCACCTCTGGGAGCTGTATCTGATGTAACAATCTTTGCAAAATTGTTGATCCCCGATGTGAACCCCCAAGTAAAATGATTACAGTGCCGGCAGCACGGAATAAGCTCAGACCTTCCATTAATCGTTGCACAAACCATGGCAAATTTTGAGCTGAATTTAGATGTATAAGAACATTCCTGCTACTTCAGGGAATAATATACACACAGCTTCAGACATCATGTGAGTGGGTAGCTGCTGAGCACAGGAGCCATCCACTAGCTGGTGGTAATTCGTGAACTAGAATTTTATCATTTACTCATGTGGAAGCAGTTCATGCAGAAGCAGTAGGGCCAGGAAATTGCAATGTGTTAAAAAGAAGTGACTCTCAAGGAATTGTTTTGCTCGTGGTTGTCTTGCCTTTCTCGCCAAAGGCTGCCCACACAGGTCCTGCTCTCATGGCAATGCTGAGCATACAGGGCTGAGCATTTCCACTTCTTCAAGAAATAGAAATGACTGGACATGTCAACCAAAACAACAACCCAACTGCAGAAACCCCAGCAATGCAAAGGACCTTGTGGAGAAGCTGAAATGGCTGTTAGATACCTGTCGTCCTGAGTTCTTCAGTTTTCTGGTGCACTTTACAGCTTGATGTTTTCATAGTTCATAGTTCTTTCTCACACACGGATGTTATAATTAGAACATGTTTATGTTAAGACAAAGTTGTTTACATCCTTTCTCTTAAAAAACAACTGATGGGCAGTTCTCGTGACCAATGGGATGGGAGAGGTGTCAACCTTCTCCTCCAATCCCTGGTCTGTGTAGAAATACTATAAATATGGAGTCAAATGTTGTAATAAAGAGTTTTATACCTTTTCACCAGACAGTGTCTGTGGGTGTCATTGTGTGTCCAACAGCAACAGATACCTGGAGATTTCAATTTCTTCCAGTCTTGGCCTTCTCCAGTCCACCTTGGCAGGGAGCAAGAGAGTATTTTGTGAGGAACAAAAAATAACATAAGCAGTTTCATGTTACATCTCATAGGGGAAAAAAACCAAAAAACCCCAAAAAACCCCAAAAACCCAAAAAACAACAACAATGAAAAGAAAACAAATCTAAAAACAAACCAAACCAAACCAAACAAACAAACAAAAAAAACCCAAAACCCAGACAGGTAAAGTTGTTAGAGTTTTACAGTGTCCTTGTTCCCAAGGTCAAACCTTTCTCCACTAAGGACAAGGGCAGGGGGAACCTCTCTAGTTCATATGTAAGCCCATGTTCAACTACCTGCAGATCCTCTTCCTGAAAAATCACTCTGAGTCCTGCCCCTGACTCATCTGTGCTGGTCCTGGCACAGATTTGGAAATATCAGGACTTGGGAGCAAACTGGGGAGCTCAGCAGTTTGATAGGGCAGGAGTCCTATGACCCTGCTGTACTCCTGGAGGGAGCTGAGGCCCTGGCACAGAGAAGCTGTGGCTGACCCACCCCTGGAAGTGTCTCAGGCCAGGCTGGATGTGGCTTGGAGCACCCTGGGCTAGCAGAAGGTGTCCCTGCTCAAGGCAGGAATTTGGGGCTCCCTGATCTTTAAGGTCTCTTCCAACCCATTTTATGATTCTATGGCTTTCTTCTCAGGAGACAACCCATCTGTTGCCTCCCAAACATAGTTCAGGCAATACCTCCCTCCAAGAACTTCTCTCAGATGATGGAATGGGTGGGGCTGGAGTATCGATCCTTCCCTGCAAATGGTGAATTTGGAAGTGGGAGCACTGAAGCAGCACAAAGGCATCTGGGTGGAGTCATCAGCAACACACAGGAGTTGCTTTCCATCTGTTCTTGTTTCAGGAAACCGTGCTGCATCCTGGAATATCTGTCCCTGCTGGTCCTCATTACATGCTGCTCAATTGCTTTGGAGACAAAATAGCAGTTTCTTAATGCTCTATATGATTGATCACCTTTTTCTAACGGGCAGCCTCTCCCTGGTTAAACAGATGATTTACCTGTAGCCTCACTCCTCGGAGAATGAAAGTCTCCTGCACTGAATGGATGATTTTTGGGGTCTTTTTAAGAAGCTGGTGAGCAGTGGAAAAGTCCCCAGCTCATATGATTTATAACTCAGTATGCACACCACATCAGGGAATTTTTATTTTCCAAAGGTTATGGACTGTCCCTGCTGGGTTAGGACATCACTGTGGTCACTGTGGTGCAGGAAAGTGGCTTAAATCCCTGGAGGTATTTAAGAGCTGTAGATATGGCACTTGGGGACACGGCTTGGTGGTGGACTTGGCAGCACTGGGGTTGGACTCGATGATTTTAAAGGTCTTTTCCAACCCAAATGATTCTTTGATTTTGTAGTGTTATCAAATCCAATTCCTTTGGAATGATTTGAAATGCTTCCAAATTGCACCTCAAGGACCAGGACTGCAAAGCAACCCGAGAGCTCAGTATTGCTGGGAGACTCATTGGCTGTGTCCCTGATCCAAAGACTCTGAAAGGTGAGGAAAACCAAAGCAAAGAACCAGCAAAAAAGTTCTTATGTACTCAGTGCAATGGAAACACTTTAAGAATCATAGAAATATCGAGGTTGGAAAAGACCTCCAAGATCTCTTACCTACCCACCTCCTACCTCCTCCCACCTACCAAACCCAAATAAATGGGAAATTACCACTGTGGTGAATTCAAAAGCAGGCTCAGTGTTCCTGTGAAAAATAAATGAATGTGGTTCAAAGCACAAGACTTTTCCACCATCCTGGGGCAAATAGAAAGGCAGCTCTGTGAGGTGAAGGAGGATGTGAATTAGTGTTAATTTTTCTGGTCTTTTGTAGTCCAGGGCACCATCTTGGACCAGCCTGGGACAAAAGGGAGCAGTCCCACAAATCAAAGCACAGTTGAGTGCCTTTTGTGAGGACTCCTCCTGGATTATCCTGGGCAGGTGATTCCAGTTTGCCCTGGAAAAATATTGCCAGTGGATCAGACAGAGCAAAGAGCAGCTGGTGGGAAAAGTTTGGCTTTGAGAAATGGAAAAGTGTCAAACACATTTGATACTTCACTCCCCAGGCTGCAAAGTGAGATTGAAAGAGGAGACACAAATAAACCTTTGCATTAAGCTGTCCTTGCTGCTGCTGGAATCTCCTGCTGCTTCTCTCAGACATCTTCTGATGAGCCTTGGAGCTCTGCAAAGGTGTTTCTGCAGTGTGTATATCTGGTGCTGTACAATTTCACTCCTGCCTTGAGGGATTGGTGCTTGTCTTCATGATTTTTGCTGTCTTTTCCCATTTCCTCTCTGTCTAATATAGAGGAGGCTCCCTTCTAAATATCTTTAAGAAGAGATCCAGCAGAATATAGACATCTTTGCAATTGGATTTGTCTGCTTCAGAGGTAGCTTTGTGTTCCACATGGAAGTTGGGCTTTGCTGGAGAAATGGAAAAGTCATGTCTGGTTATGCCCTGAGATTTACTGAGGGTGTATGAGAGCCTCCCTCTGCCCTCTCATCCAATCCATGCTCATCCTCTGAGCCAGATAAAGTCCCTTTCCCCAGGGTGTGCATGCAGGCGCTGAGATAAACCAGGACCAGCTCTGGGTGCTGCTGCCAGTCCAGGCTCGATGAAAAAAGCTGTGCAATTCCAGTGTGAGGTCCTACAAAATGTCTGTGGTGGTTGTCTGTGCTTCTCTGCCTGTCTGAGATCCTCACCGGAGCATTGACTGGATGCTGCTCTAGTCAGCAGTTTTAGGAAACATGGAATTTCAAGAGAGATAAGAAGGAAGAAAATAAAGGGAGGATTTATTAGTGCATACAGAAAAAAGAGTGAGACCAAGAGAGCCCTTGTCAGCTGGAAGTGGCTTACCTGGACATCTTTCTACATCATTTATTAGTATTTGACTTTATTTGGCTCTCAATATCTGCATAAAGTTTAGCGTTACATGAAAAAATGTTCAGTATCCAGAAAATGAAAGCAAAAATCAACTCAAAGCAACCCCAAACAACCCCTCAGCACTGAGGGACATAATGAAATCAGACACTTTTGCTCTTTTGTCTCATAGAATATTAAAAAAAAAACAAAACAAAAAACACTTGTATAAATACCATCAAACTTCCTAAATCTCTAATGGAAGGGAAACTGATACCAATTATGTGTTTAGTAATCCTCTCAAAAGATAACAACAACAGCCTTAATGACGTCAGGCCTATCTGCTGTAAAGAAAAGACATTAAAAAGCAATCCCAAACAAAAGCAGATCTCCACCTAATGCTCTGCTCACTGCGAGAGGGGAAGGCAGATTATTGTGATTCAGGAGTTTCATGAGCAGGGTGAGGAAAGATGAACTGGAGATGGGTTTACCACTCATATTTTGGTTAAAACACCACTGATGTGTGAGTCCTGACTCTCACCAAATGCTTTTGTCAGCTAAAAACTTGCTGAAGAATTGCAGGCAGAGAAAAATTTCACACAACTCTCGGGGCTTGGTCCTTCTCAGACTTTTATTTCTCCTCCTGAATTTGCAGTGTGGGGATAATTAGCAAGATCTGCACTGTTCTGCTGCTTCTCTCTCACTGTGAAAATCAATGTTTCCAGCCTGAGGATAAGGAATAGCACATGCCACATATGCTTAGGCAGGATCTGTGTGCTCTTTAGCTCTTCTAATGAGAAGCAGGATGTATCTAGAGTCAGATTGAAGAGGATCCAAACCCAGAGAGTGTAAACAAGCAACGTCAAATACGCAGGAATAATAATGATGTAATTAAAAAAAAAAATTCACAGCAAGTGGAGTGTTTATTCACAAAAGCAAAAATATTTGTAAATCAATTTTTAATGACACAAGCAATGTCAGTATTAGGAAAAAAGTCTTTTATATTTGCATGATTGAATAAATATATCAGCATGTATAGTGAGCCAGGAGAGTTATTGAGACTCAGCTTTATGAGAAATTCAGTAGTTCTGATATTTTTTTTCATTGCAATCTGTAATATAATGCTATATTTTGATTTTTGCCTCTCGTGAATTTAAAAAAATATCACAGTTTTTGATCAATGAGAATATATCACTGAAACTATTCCAACATTTATTTTTGTTTGACTTCCAGTATTTCATTTTTACTAGATAAAGTCATAGAAAGTGGAATTATAAAAAGAAAGGGAATATAAAATTAAACGTGAAGATAAATGCTGAATAAAAGAGAACATAATAAATAAGCTTCTAACATAAAATAAATCAGAATAAACAATGTATCCTAAATATGCATTTCAAATGGAATAACTCTACCAACTAAATGCTGGAATGTATTATGTAAAAGCTGGTTTTAAGCAACGTTGAAACGAAATCAGTGCATTCCTTAGGAAGGCTGAGATTTTGATGACTTCGCAAATCGTGATGGAAAATGTTTTGCCAAAACCCTGCAGAACCAAGCTAATATATTTTGAAAAGCATATGCTGAGAAGCGGTTTGGGATGACATGCTTGGGCCGAGTGGATAACAAGACTATTTCCAGCTAATTTCAGATGGGAAAGCAGATGGGGCTGTTTCTTGCTGTTAGACTTCTGTGGTCACAGTCTCTCGAGGGCTGAACTTAAACATCTGAGTCCTTGTGATTATTATTATTATTATTATTATTATTATTATCACAACTAAAAATACTGTGGCCAGGTCTGCATTCCCAAGTTATATCCCACTTTGCAAAGTGCAGGGAGGTTTTGCCCTCACCTGAAACCTCTGTAACTCATCAGCATTTCAGGTGCCACGTGTGGTGCGTCTCACCTACATCCAGAGCTGGGGTTTGATTGCAAATGTGTGGAAGTTTTGCACTCTGGGAGTTCCTGGGGTGTCCAAGGAACCTGAATAGGTGTGACAGAGGTGACAGAGGACCTGCAGAAGATCTGTTCTCTTCTGGATTATCATCAGTGTTCGAAGGGTTTGAACGTGCCCTGAGGTGATTAAATCCCATGTTATGTGTTTGGGATGTGGGTCTGTCTATGAGTGAGAGGTCAAGGCTCCACATGCAGTCAAGAGGGATTCTGTGGAAGTTCCTCAGTGTCCTGAGCTGTTACAGGCAGCTGTAGGAACAATTTGTCCCCACCCTCCAAGTCCTGCATGGGGCACACGAGGTGACTCTCTTGCATTGAAATGTGAGTGGTTTGGGTTGGAAGGGGCCTTCAGAGAACATCTTGTCCAACTTCCATGACACGGGCAGGGACATCTCCCACTATCCCAGGTTGTTCCTAACCCCATCCAGCCTGGCCTTGAACACTCACAGGGATGGGGCAGCCACAGCTTCTCTGGGCAACCAGTGCCAGTGCCTCACCACCCTCAAAGACAAGAATTTATCCCTAAAAATAGATAATCTAAACCTATTCTCCTTCAGAAGTAAGCCACTCCCCTTTGTCACATCCCTGCATTCCCATGTCCCTCTCCAGCTCTCTTGGAGCCTCTTTAAGCACTTGAAGGTGTTCCAAATTTTCCCTGAAACCTTCTCTTCTCCAGGCTGAACAATCCCAACTCTCTCAGCCTCCCCCACATGAAAGATGCTCCATCCTTCTGATCACATTTGTGTCCTCATTTGGACTCACTCCAACAGCTCCACATTACTTTTAATTTTTTCTTTTTTATTTATTTTTTATCCTGGCTGGGTAAAAAGGCAGAACTCCCTCCCTCAGCTTGCTGCCCACATTGCTCTTGATGCAGCCCAGGTTACAATTTTCTTTCTGGACTGAAAGATCATATTGCTAGCTCATTCCCAGTGTTTCATCCACCAGTGGCCCCAAATCCTTTTTTTCCAGGGCTGGACTCAAGCAATTAATTTGTAGATTGTGTTGTTACTGAGGATTGCCCTGACCTGGGTACAGGACTTTCCATTTGGCCTTGTTGTATTTCCTGAGGTCCAACGTGGACCTGCCTGTGTTCCTGACACCTCTATTCAGGATGACAGCTTTCACTCTGAGGTTTTCTGGAATGCTGATCAGATCTTTATCTGGATCTGGGACCTCAGATAGCTCAACCAGGAATTATTCCAGAGCAGACAGCACACGACCTCTTGGGGTGGCCTCTTTCATATGGCACCACAAAAAATGCCCCATTGGGTGATTAGAACCACTGGCCACCTGGAGGATTTCAAGTTTTGAAATGCTGCTTTTGTTTTAATCCCTCCTTTCCCCTGAGATGTGCTGAGAGGATCCTTGTGTGGGAGTGGGCTGCACATTTCACTGCCTGCAGCTGGAGGGATCACACCAACCAATCCCACTGGAGGTTTAACTGATTCAAAACCATTTAACTGCACTTCAAGTGGGAGTGACAGGAAGCTAAACCTCTGGGTACATTTCAGAAATGGGTTTTTACCTTGATTTTCATTTTTAACATGATCACACTGCAACTGTCCATCTGTCTTATCTGACTGTCAGTCTTGCTTCACCCTCCTAGAACTGTTTCTGTCTGCTTGCCAGTTTCAATGAGGCTGAAAGAATTACTCAAATCCTCAAGAATTTATTCCTAGAAATGAACAGAAGACTTCATCTGGCCTTAGGAAGGCAAAGTTTCAGCATGAAAACCAGAATTACCCATTCCCCTTGCCCTGGTGGCACATCAGTCACTGTGTGTCTATGCTGAGGGCATTGCTGCTCCTTCTGCTTCCTGAGAAACTGATCATGAGAGCACCTGAGAGGGACTGGAGACAGCGTGGATGGGAGCTAAGTGGTTCTGAGGATGAACTGGAGGGATTTGGGGTGTATGAGGATTGTGGAGGCCCAGAGATGTAGGGATCTGCAAAGCTGATGCATTGCCAGACTTTGGGCTTGGGAAGGTCCTTCTCGTATCTCAGTAGGAGGAGATGGTTCTGTACATGAGAGGAAAGCTGTGGATGTGGTGGCAGGATTGTTTACAAAATATTGTGCACACAATTCTGTAGAAAATCTGTCTTCTTTTAATTCTGCTGCTATGAATATTTGGGTGGCTGATAAGCAAGAACATTCATTGTTCCCTTCTCAGAACTGAACCCTGTGTTGACTTTGTCATCCTCTCCCACAGGGATGTCCCTGCTGATTTTCCTTTGGTGTTCATTTGTGCAGCTAATGGGAGCATTTTCCTAATCAATGCTGGTAGATTCCTGTTTAATTAATATCGATGAGTTGGAGAAAGAATAGAATGGGCCACTGGTAACATTTCCCCAAGGCTGAGTGTTTGAGGGGGAAAAGGCAGAACTGCAAACCAGAAATCATCATCAAGGGCATACAATGAAAACCTTCAGCTGGACCCTGTTTCCATCCAGAAAAAAAGGAAAAACAATCCAGAATTTTTCATCATGTGAAAGTGGTAAAGATACATTACCAAACCAGGAATACTGTGAAAAAACAGGAGTTTTAAGGTTGAGTGAATCTGTACAGCTCAGATGTTGCTTCACTTTATTCCTGACTGTCCCCTGATGTGCACTGGTGCCAGTGAAAGCTCTGCTGGGGAATTGGTGCTGGGATATATCCCTGGCTCTGGAACACGGACACCCCTGGTCACCCAGACACAGGTGGCTTCAGCAGGCTTTGGTGGACTACCCCCATACAAAATGCTTGAAAGCAGAACTAAATCCTGCCCAGAGTGCTCTTCCTGATAGGAAATCTTCGTGTCAATACATCCCAAACTCTCCAAAGCACAGGGCTGGTGAAATAACGCTGATTTTCCATGTTGGCTTCACAAAGAGGGGATCTGGCAACGTGTCATGGTCAGAATAGTTCTGTTCAAATGAAACCAACCTGACAAACAGCATCCTTCTTAAAATTTAAATTAACTGTTTTTCCCTGCCTAATAATACCAGTCACAGAGCCAAATTCTTATCTGTGCTTTCGCTTTGTTTCTTCTGTTTATTTAATCTGATTTAATTTAATCAACCATTTGTTTTTGGAGCTGTGTATATGAATCCATTAAAGCACTGAGTGCTATTTTGGAAATAGAGATTTGCTGTCATTTTTTTGTCTCTTTTTGCTTCTGGTTTGCACTGCTCCTAATGAGGTGCAAGGTTGACAGTTGAGAAGATTCATTTTCATGTGTCTTTTAAGAAGATAGTCCAGTCTACTGGATAGACTGTTCAAAAATTAATTGAGGGTTTCAGGACTTGCCTTGATGTGAAGTGAGGCTCATCCAGTGACCTGAGGCGTTGTATTCCCCGGGGGAATAAAAGATTGTGGGAAGGAAGGGTTTGTGTTCTATGCCCAGAGTTGAGCTACATTTCCTGGGAATGAGAATTTCTCTCTAGATTTTCATGGCTACAACACCACTGAAAATAGTCATGATAGAGACAGATCTGCTTAAGCACTGAGCAAAATCACAAAATCATCAAATATGGAATGGTTTGGCTTGGAAAGGGCCTTAAAGATCCTCTCGCACTAACTCCCTGCCATGGGCAGGGATAACTTCCAGCTTACTCAGAGCCCCATCCAGCCTGGCCTTGAACACTTCCAGGGATGAGGAGTCCACAACATCTCCGGGAATCTGTGCCAGAGCCTCACCAAGATCAAAGGGTTGTTCTGGCTGATGATGAGTGAAGACTGGGAAGAGGAGATTCCAGGGAGAGAAACAAGGTGGAAAGAAGGACAGCCATGGGGGCAGAGGGCTGAAGGGACAGCCCTGCATTATCAGCCTTGTCTCTGCTCTTTGGAGGGGTGGGAGATGCAGGACAGCAAACACTGGAGCATGGAGGGGCTGAAAGGGAGGCTCTTGGGCCAAGCTGTCAGATTCTCCCTCAGCAGTGCCCACTGGGGCTTTTCATAGTTCTGGTATAGAGGGGAAAAGGTGTGTTTGGGGATGTGTGGTCATTCCTGTTGTCAGTCCCACTCTCCTGCAGGCAGGAGAGAAGGGCACAGCTGGGCATGCAGACAGGGAGGCTGGATCTCAGCAGCAGCAGGGAAGGAGAAAACATTTAGGATGTCTCTGCTGAGCACCCTGCCCTGCCAGCTGCTGCCCCCTGCTCTGGACCATCATTTGGGGGCTCAGGATGGCTGCAGTGCAGAGCAGGACAGGGCTGGGAGAGAGTTTTCCACCAGCCAGGCTGCTGGATAACACAGGGTGGGAGTCAGCATGAGGAGGAGACTCTCATTCAATACAGGACTTGGCAGGGCTGAGAACCTGGAGTGCCCCACAGCCTGACCCAGGCGCTGTCAGCTGGCCCAAAGTGAAAAATCAGGTGGGTTTGGCTGGGCATCAGGGAAACAAATGGGGCTTATCAGAAACTCAAAGGTCAGAGCTTGTCACTTAACAAAAATTAGGTGTGTGAGAGCCACAACAGAAGCTGCATGATGAGACACCAAAAAAATTATTTTCAGTGTTGCCAACAGGGTTTTCCTTGTCTGAGCTCGGGACAATCATCTTCATCACCCTTTTAATTTTAAAAAAAGCATCTAAACACAATACCCTAAGGGGCCGGTATGAATGGTGACTTTATAAAAACGATTAATTAACATTTTAATCTCTTTTTCACGATTCTAAAACATAACTGATCCAAACCATCTACAGAACATCTTTTTCCTGGTGGTATTTATTGCAATTTAATCATCCCAGGGTTCTGAGACCTGCGTTGTGTTTCTGCCAAGTGCGCTGAGTGACGCAGCAAAACCTCGGCAGGAATTTGCTCTGTGTGCATTATGCTTCACCTTAGTGCAGGAGCTCCCAGGCTGTGGAGCTGGACACAGAGCCCCTACAGCGACCCCATTACCCTTCCCCATTCTGTCTGCTGAGAAAGGAGTAGAGGAGCCTTAGGGATAAGAGGGAGAAGGTGTAAGGGGCAAAGAATCTTAGTGACAGAAGCTTCTCTCTGCTCTTTCATTTCCCCACTCCCTGCCTGACTCCCCTGTGGGGCAACCTCAAAAGAGATGAGATGTCCCTGCTCCATTTTCAAAGCTTTTCACTTCAAGCTCTCAGGCTGCAGTAGCTGTTGGTCACCCCCAGGCCTTTTAGTCAAGACAAGGACACAGGGAACAGGGATAAACAGGGATGGAGATTGCAAGGACCAGCTGGGGAATTTTGGAGGAAAACAATTCAGATGGGGAACGTGACCTGGAAGGACAGACCATGAGTTTTAAGGTGAAGCAGACAGGGAGGGGAGAGAGGAATTACTTTAATGTTTAAGAGGAGCAGATGGGGTGGGGTAAATGGGAGGGAAAGAGGAGAAAATACATTGGACAAATGGAGTTATGGGAGAGGGACTTCTCTGGAACCTCTGTACCCCCGGGGAACTTCACCCTTTACCCTCATATACTCTGGTTTTTCCCTTGAAAACCCTGTAGCTCATTCTGGAAGGTTATTCCTCGAGGAAAGGGTTCTTGCAGTATGTCATTTTCTTGTACTTTGGTGTTTTGTCTGAGCTTAATCCACATGGATACTGTCCTTGGAAAAGAAGACGAGGGGAACAGGAGCTCCAAGCAAAATAAATTTGAGACCACAAATGAGACACAAAGGAAGGTGGAGTCCACATCTCCTCTGGATTCCCCAATGCAATCTGTCCCTCTACCTGTTTGTAAATTATAGAAATCCCTGGAAAATTCCTGAAGCTGTGGCTGCCCCATCCCTGGAAGTGTCCAAGACCAGGTTAGGTGGAGCCTGGAGCGACCTGGGATAGTGGAAGATGTCCTTGCCCATGGCAGGGGATGGGACTGGATGGTCTTTAAGGTGCCTTCCAACCCAAACCATCCTTTGTACCCATGATTCTCTTCCAAATTAGATTAAACCCAGATTTCAGCAGAAAGCCAAATTCACCTTTAAATGTATGTTAGGTGCAGCAACATTTCAATCTCGATATTATTAATTACAGCATAGATGTGTTCAGGTGGTCCCCAGTGACCAGTCGAAAAGGCACTTGACAAAAATCACTTGTAATATGTGTTCATTTTAGTTAATGAGGCCCAGCTCTGATTAAATGCATGGAGAGGAAAGCTCTGCTAATAATGAATTCATTCCTTATCATATGAGAAATGTAAGAATTTATAACACCCGCTCACTATTTTTGGAGGATTTAAAAAAAGTCACAACACTTGAAATGGTCCCAAGTCCTGTTTCAGGAATGTGAATGAAGTATTTCATTTTCCTAAAGCAGGAACATGCAGTACTTAGCATTTCCAATTGGAGTTTATTTTAGTCTAATTTATTTTCAACAGCTTTCCCGTCATCTTGAGTGCTCTGAGAAGAGTTAAAGATAATACATTCCCATTAGAGACAAGGGATAAAACAACATCAGCAAAAAAAAAAGAAAGAAAGAAAGAAAGTGTACGTTGAATCAATCCTCTCAGTGAGCTGAGGTTTCATCCAGAGAAAGAAGAGCAGGAGGGCTGGAGACTCCAGGTGTCTGAGGTGTGTTCTCCTTGGCAGAGGAGTGTGATGGGCACGTGGTGGAAATTAAATTTATATTTCACTGTCACCATGCAGAAGTTGAAGCTCCTTTCACAAGTTGAGGATTCAACAGCTCCAGTCGAATCTTTGGTATTTAGGGCAGCACCTTTTTTATTTGTGTCTGATTAGAAGGAAGACAAAATAGAGAAAGAAAATAAGATGTTTTCTATGGTTTTTGTTGTGTTTTTTTTTTTTTTTTATCAGATTGAGATTAATTAGAAATTTTCACATAATAATTATCTGCAAGGAACAGATCAGATCCAGACAAACTTTGGCTAAAAAGGATGTTGCAGGCTACTGGTCACAGTCACATTTGAGACTTTGGTAGCCCCCCTGTTTTTAGGAGTCTCTTTTTAGTAAGAGAGCTGGAGTTGATGTTCAGATCCAGTCTCAGTGTTTCTCTGTGTTCTTTGTCTGGCCCTGTCTTGTTATTTTTTTTCCTTAGGAGCTATTTTTCTAGAAATACCTAAAAAAATCCGACAGCATCCTTCTTTGGTTATTTGCTGTTCCTCCTGGAGGACTGCTCACACTCCACGGCTGATTATGACAAATGTTCCTGGTGTAAGTAATTTACCTGTTATGTCTGCAAATTGTCAGCTTCTATCAGCTTGAAATCCAGCAGTTTGGCCTACTCATTGTAAATGTTTTGTACTCCTGTGTCTTGCTTTTATAACTCTTCCAGGGAGTGTTGGCAGTGAGAATCACAGAATGGTTTGAGTTGGAAGGGACTTTAAAGATCACCCAGTTCCAAGCCCTGCCAAAAGCAGAGACACATCCCCTGTCCAGCAAGAAACCTCATATTGTGCTTCCTCAGGCATTCTAAGATTTTGCTTCTGACAAAAACATTTACATGTAAACACTTTCACCATTCACCGGTCCCTCATGTTGGCTGATATTATTTGTCCTTTATTTCTTTTATTGGGGTTTTTTTGAATAATTTTTTTCTTCTATTTATGCTTCCTCCTTTCCCATTCGACTGAGCTCAACAGCAATGACTGCTGTAACACAAAACTCCTCTCCATAAATTGCTTTTTAAAAGACTCGCTCTCCAAAACTCCTCAGCAAGGCCCAAAGGCTGCTTACTCACAGTGCTTGTTGGAGGACTTTGAATAGATGCAGCATCTTCCTGCTCTTCAAAGACTCTGCAAGCAAAGCAAAGAACAAGCAGTCCAGGGTTAATGGTGGGATAACAACTTCTGGGTTGCCCTAATATGATTAATAGTCAGAGACGAGGATTTGTCAAGGCAGCAGGAATACATCAAGGTTAAGGACTGTGGAGCAGCTTTTAGAACAAGCTACTTGAGCTCATTGAGCTTCTCCTGCCCTGTCCTGGGTGCTTCATCTCTACTGCACAAAGAAGTCAGTGCAAACATGATCTGACCTTGATTCAGGTCATTTCAGGTGCTAGGAAACAGAGATAAATGGACATCCTCAGATGGACTGAATGCTTCCCACCTACCCAAACATTTCTACCTAAACCAGGCCAACTCCCTGCATGTCTCTCTGGAGTGAGGCATCTCTTCAACGGACTGCAGGAGGAGATAAGGACAACCAGGCTCCAAACCTCAAATTGAAATTAAGGTTTTTCAGATTTCGCCAGAGTTTTCTTTGCAAAGTGACTCATGGCAGAGAATAGAAGTTCTTAAATCATCGCTGTCTAAAAGGCATGGTATGGAAATGCATTTTGAGACTGAAAGCTCCAGCAAACATTTCCATCTCACAGAAATTGGGTGATATTCTAGGCAGGGATTCATGGTGTTTGCTAGTGAGCTGTTCATGGAATCCTTGAATCATAGAGTGGTGGAATCATGGAATCATGGAATTGTTTAGGTTGGAAAAGATCTTTAATGTCATGGAGCCCAACCATTAACCCCGCACTGCCAAGCCACCACTAAACCACAGCCCCATCTACATTTCTTTTAAATCCCCCCAGGAATGGTGACTCCACCATTTCCTTGGGCAGTTCCAGAGCTTTGCCTGGAAAAGTCTGGTTTTTACCAAGATTAGCTACATCCAGTGCAACTTCCCCAGAAGAAATGTTCAACACGAAGTAAATCCAAGGTGGGCAGGAATGTCCATCCAAGTATAAGTTTGTTTCTGCAATCATGCACTGCCCATCCTCGTTGGACTGGCAAATTTTGGTGTGATGGAGCTAAATAGCATTGAAGTTCTGTGGCAAACCATGGAAGAGACATGAGTTAGAAATTGAACTCAGCACAGAGACCTTTTTCCACACTGCTGGATTCACTGGGGACAAAATACCTCTGCAAGCCATATCATGCTAACACGGTAACCCCTTCCAGCACTGCTTTTAGGAACCTTCCAGCCTGTTCTTAGGGATTAAATCTGAGGGTTTGTGGACATCTTGGAAGCTGGCACTGCTGGATATGTCAGAAGCCTGGTTCAACCCAACTAATCCAACCCCAGTGCTTCAGTGCTGCTGCTGTTAGCACCCACCACTGCTTTTTGAGAAATAAGGGTGAGTGAACCCTGGCTGAGTAGACCCTGATTGAAGCAGAACTCCTGAATTTAAATAACCTCTTACTCCTCCTGTCTCACAGGCTGTGAGTTGATCTGTGCTCACTTTAAATCCAGGGAGGATCCCAGTGCTTTCTCCAGGCTCTTTGGAGGATTTGGAGGAGCTCTCTCCTCCTTTGGAGGATTCCTGCCTTACTGCACAGCAAAGCTGGGGTGGTGCTGAGCCATGCCAAGGGCTCCTGTCTGCTTTGTCCATCACAAGGACCACCCCAGTGCCGTGGTAACAAGGCCTCTCTTTTCCTGCCATACTGAATCTCCCTCAAAGCCATGCACAGAAAATGCCTCATTCCTACCCCACCTCCCTCTCGCCACCCCCTTGGTAACCATCAAAATGCTGTTTTGGTCACCAATCAGCAATTCTTGTTTCGGGTGAGTATAAACACTCCAACAAGAGGCTTTAAATGCTTAAGTGCTCCAAACCCCTCTGCTTTGCACAAGATGTTTGTGTGTCCTTTATTATTCCTGACTCCTTTTTCCCTCTCTTTGGTCCTCCCCCATCACTTTTCCACCCAGGCAGCTTGGTCTCTTTTATACACAACATCCTTTCCCTTTCACAAATCCAGAAAGACCCAGTGGGAAGGCGGACACAGGAAATGCTGCAAGCAAGGAAAATGCCTCCCTGCCCTGTGATATTGAGCTGCCAGGGAGGGGAAGTATTTATTTTAATTTTTTTTTTTAAGCGTGTGTGGGATGTTTTCTGTTTCTTTCATTTTCTTTTTAAAGCCCTCATTTCCACATTTCCTTTCTTGTTGATTTGAAAACAACTGACAACAAAACCTGCAAGCAGAGCTTTGTCTTGCCCCACTTCCCAATGTTTCCTTTACTTTCACAAGCATCACACACAAATGCTCAAAGAGGAAGGGGAAAGATTTCATCCTGTCTCCTGCATTCACATGATGCCCACTGAGCTCCATGCAGAGGATACTTCAACAATCTTGCTGTGGCTGAAATCATAATCACAGAATGTCCTGGGCTGGAAGGAACCTTAAAACTCAGCCAGTTCACACCTCCTGCCACGGGCAGGGACACCTTTCATAATCCCAGGGTGCTCAAAACCTTGTCCAGCCTGGCCTGGAACATTTCCAGGGATGGGGCAGCCACGGTGCCAGGGCCTCTCCACCCTCAGAGGGAACAATTTGTTCTTAAACACACCATGAGACAGTTCAGAAGTTGCCTCTGCAAGGGGCTTTGAGACTTCCCAGATGAGCTCATTAGCAGTGCAGTTGCACTCTTGTGTTATCCCTGTGTGATCCATGTATTGATGCCTGGGATCAACTTTTCTAACATGGATTTCTCTTTAGGGAGGGTTGTGTCATAAACTTATGGTTGCTCTCCTTGGGGCTGGTTTATAAAGACAGAGTCTGGGGTGAAGTCCAGCAAGAGAAAAGCCATTTTTGTTATGGGAAACCTGTAAAGAAAAGGGTTCAGGCAACACCTTCCTATGGATTTCCCTCAGGCCCAGGAGGGGCCTTTTTCCCTTGTATGAAGGACAAGCCTTGGTCCAAAATCTTGACCAGCCATGACACCACAGAGGGTCTTAGCAGCACCCTGCCCTTCTGCAGAGGTTAGATCCCAAACCTACAGGCTGGCAGCTTTTCTCAGGCTGGTAAGAAACCAGAGTCAAAGCATTTTTGTCCGTCTCAAAACCTTGATAAAAATGAAAAAAAAAAAAACCAAAAACCAAAACAAAACAAAACCAAAATAATACTTCCAAAACCCAGTCTCCCACTGCCAGCTGCTGCCCCTATCACAGCATTTTGGGCCTTATATCTCAGTTTTGATCTCTTTTGTTGGCTTTATTTTCCCCTTCCCCAGTCCTGCATTGTCCTGCCCCTCTCTCCTGACTCCCTCCCCAGAGAATTGTGATAACCATTGCCAAGGTAACAGCATCTTGCCTGGTGTGTCTGACTGCCTGCAGTGGATGTGGGGGCATGTGCTGTGCCTGCATTCCCAGTGGGATAAGAAGTGGAGAGTCGAGCCCTCTGTGTGGGAGAGGAACTTCTTGTGCTGATTCTGACACCAGCAGAGGCAGGAAGGTCAGCTCCCTGCATCCCCCTGTAGGGTTTGGGAGCTGCTGCTGTGGTGGCTAAAAGGATTTATTGACTTCTTGGTGAGAGGGCTGGGAATTAAGAGAGGTGGAGGACTTGGAGGACGTTTTGCTCATCCAGGACATCCTTATAAAATGTTAGTTATGCATGGCTAAAGCTTTGATTATTCACAGGCCAGCTGGTGGGGAATCCAACTGACACTTCATTCCTACCCTGGGCTTCCTCTGGAAGCAGCAGGAAAAAAGTAAAATGCCACAAGGTTCACCTATCAACAAAGACCAAGAGAAGGAGGACCAGCAATCCAGCAAATTATTCTAAGGAGAAATTTTCTGCTGCATTAAGGGTTTATCCAGACCCAGAAAATGTCAAAAAGCCTGAGTGTCTCACCAAACTTGCTCAAAGCATTAATTTAGGGAAGTTTGGATTTATTTCCATTAATGTATGGACTGGAAACCAGATGAAAAACTGCAAGTAGAAGTCAGGCATAGCACAGAGGATGGAATAGAAACAGGACCCGTAGTGGTTTTAATTATCTTAGTTATAAAGTCAGTTCTTAATATATTCATTACTTCTTTTCTAAAGGTGCCTGAAGCACTAAGGACTGAACCAATGAGCAGAGGAAGAAAAGAAGATGGGATGGCTCATAATTGAGAAGTGGTGGCAGATAAGACTGAAATGATGCTGAATGTGAGGAAATAGAGAGGAATAAATTCAAAATGTGTCATGTAATGTAAAAGAGTCTAAGAAGCAATTCATGCTGGAAGAGGTCTGTAAAAAAGGTTGGACAGCAAAGTAGATGGTAATTAGGTCCCACAACTCAGAACCTGGGTCAAAGAAAAGGAGAAGGGAAAGGCTCTCCTGCTTCCCTGCCACCTTTCCATGAACCTGCTGCTTGCAGGTTTCCTTGGAAAGCTGTCAGTCAGTGGATTCACACTGCCAGACTCATCACAGTATTGACAAATGTCAGGGAATGATAGAATGGTTTGGGTTGGAAGGGACCTTAAAGATCATCTCACTCCACCCCCTGCCATGGGCAGGGACACCTTCCACTGTCCTATTCAACCTGGCCTTGGACACTTCCAGGGAGGGGGCAGCCACAGCTTCTCTGGTCATCCTGTGCCAGGGCCTCACCATCCTCACAGCCAAGAATTCCTTCTTTACTATCTAAAGTAAACCTACTCTTTTTCAGTTTGAAGCCATTCCCCCTTTTCCTGTCACTCCATATTCTTGTAAAAGGTCTTCCCAGAAATTTTTGTAGGTTCCCTTCAGGCTCTACAAGGTCACTGATGCCTTCTCTTCTCCAGGCTGAAAAACACAAATTCTCTCAGCCTTTCCAGAGCTGCTCCATCCCTGTGATCCCCCTGGTGCCTCCTCTGGACTCATTCCAGCAGCTCCATGTCCTTCCTGTGCTGGGAGCCCAGAGCTGGAGGCAGCTCTGCAGGTGGGATCTCACCTGAGAAGAGCAGAGGGGCAGAATCCCCTCCCTTGAACTGCTGGGAGGTCAATTCCCAGAATTTGTGAGGGAATGAAGAATGGATCCCCACAATCCCCTGCTGGACAGCACGTGGCAGCAGAGCCAGGAGGTTGCTCTGCTGGATTAAAGGTTTGGGAAAAGCACCCAACCAGGCAGTGTAGGGGATTTGATGCAGAAGTTACCTACTCATGAAATAAAGTGGTGAAAAAACACAGGAGAACTCCCCCTTTTCCCATCCATGGCTCCCAAAACCACCCCATTTCCATCTGTGAGGCTGTTCCTTTCTGACCAGCTTGGAACCACACCAGGAAAATGCCTGACCTGTGACTCCCTGGAGAAGAGTACAGCTCTGCTGATCAAATTTGGCTGTTGGCATGAAGAACTGAGCAAAGGGAACTGTTCTGCTGCCAACAGGGCCTTCCCTCCACTAAAAAGAACTTTTCATAGATGAGAAAAGATTTACAATATCAACGTGGGGATATTGGTCTCTGGTAAAAACCCTGGAGCAGGCACAGGAGAGCATGGGCAGCTCCCATCTCCCCCAGTTTGGGAAGATGAAAGGAGAGTCTGGAGAGGAAAGTGTTCAAACCATCATCCAGCAAACCAAAGACACCAACAATTGTAGAAAATAGCCAGAAAAATAAGACCCAACTGAAAACCAGATGAGTTCTGGACACTGAACCACACTTCCCAGCACAAAACCAACTCTTTTCTTCTCCCTTTGCCATGTGAGTGCCTCATCATCTCCCATTCCCTCTTTTTGAAAGGTTTCTCTCTATGAATTTTTGCCAATGTTTTTAATTCCATTCTCTCCTCAGTGCAGAACTTCCCAGCCAAACCCAGTGCGTCAGAGGTGGAAGGAGCAGTACCAGTCACCAGGAAACACCACTGAAATGATTTTCCAGTACAAGCTGAAATTGAATAACTCAGACTAGTCTGCTCATCAGCCCTAGGGAGTTACTCCCAGCTCAGTATTGATTGGATGTGAAAGGAGCAACCCTTGGAAATGAAGACAGAGCTACCAACATTTCCCCAAACCTTTAAACTCCTTTGTGGTGCTCCCTTCCTTCCTTCCTCAGGGTTGTTTGGGTTTTTTCCCCCTATTTTTTTTCCCTTTTTGTTTCTTTTCCTTTTGCCAGGAGTGAACCAACTGCAAGCTTTCCCCAGTCACACTTGTGCCAGTCAAGACTGATTCAGAAGCAAGGCAGCAAACAAGGCCTCAGGGTAGAAATCAAACACTGGAGTGCTCTGTGCAGGGAGAAAGGAAAAAGTTTTACACATGTGCTTACAGTTTTGAAAGGAGGAACAAAATTCCCTGGAATTAGTGGTTTCTTTCCTTTCTCTCTCATTGAGTTTTTGTTTGCATTGGATGGGAGTCCTGTGGTTTGCAGCCTGTACACTCTTAGATTTCTCCTTTGAGGGTTTAATGTCCTGAATAATAATGTTCTGGGGATTCTGGCTTGTAGGAGGACTGGAAGTGAGAGGAAGTTTATTAGAGTGTACAGTTACCAATTATTATTCAGAATTCTTATTAATCTGAAAGCACTTGGGAGCTGCAAACACACATGGAACGCTCATTGTGAGGCTGGGTTCTGCATTCCAAGGGCTCTTGGCAGGGGCAAGAGGTGCTTTAACCAGTCAGATGATGGAATCCTAAAGATCACCCTGATTATCAACCCCATTTTCCTGCTAATTACCTCTTACCCACCACCTCTCTGTACCACTGATGTTCCTTTCCCTGGTCCCAAACCTAGAGGCATTTTTCCTCATCCTTCCTTGCTGATTTCTTGATAAGCCCTTATCAAAGCTCTCCTTTTCCACCCAGGGCTGCATTCACACACCTTCAGAGCAGAGACTGAATCCTTTGAGGATGCCATTAGTGGAGAGGTGAGTGGATAAAGTTTTAATGCAGAAGTTGGCTACTCATGAAATAAAGTGATGAAAAAACATAGGAGAACTCCCCCTTTCCCCATTAGTTTTCAGATTTGTCAATGCAAAGGGAGATACTCAGGTGTCTTGTTTTTTTTCATACAGGGGACTTGCAAAAGCAGGAGGAAGCAGCAAGGATGGAGGGATTAATATATGGAAATGGGCTGGAGTGGTCAGATATGGCACGAAAATTATTAAGAGGGAAAAAGGAAAGAGGAGTAGGATGGCAGAAAGAGGGAGCAGCACCAAAGATAGGAAGAGGAACTCACCCCATGGTCCCAAAACACTGGGGAAATTCCCAAAGAGAGAAGGTAGTAGGTATTAAAATGAACACTGATATTATCCATAGTGTGCTGGAATCACTTATGAATGTTGGAAATGGAGTTTGAAGCTCCTGTAGGAACTCAGAATTTGTCTCCTGACTCCATATTCAGGGCAAGGAAGTGTCTTGACTCAGCAGGGATGGTCATGGTCAGTGCCTGGTGAGGGAAAATTGCTCCTGTCCCAAGGCTGGGTCCAGCACCCAGAAAAACAGTTTTGTGGGCTCCTGCACAGACAAAAGAAAGCGGCATTTTGGAGAAATGGGACAGCAGGTGAGATAGAACAATTGTCTTTCTCGCTTTTGAACCTCCTCATGCCACGTTATCCTGTGACAAACGCGGATGGGGTGCAGAGGGGGGCTGACAAGCACCGTGAAAATTTGTCCTGCATCTGAATGAAGGAGAGAGAGTGACACCTGAAAGGCACATGTGCATCTCTGGGGTAGAACTGGGAGGGGAGGGAGCAGAGACCCTCCCTCTGCACGCCTGTGGCGTGCACATCTTCCCCCATGCCCTGCTTCTCCCTCTCCCACCCCTGCCGAGGTGCCTTTGAGCTGCTGCTGTGGCAGGTGAGTCAGTGTGACAGCTCAGGCACGGGGCAGCCCCCTCAGCTGCCGAAATGCCAGCCAATCTCCCAGCAGGCTCAGAGCCCACTATTAGAAATGCATTATTTTCCTCCCTCCCCTCTCCTTCAGCTGGCGTGGTGAGTCAGTAATCAAGGTTCCTTTGTCACTTTGTGGGGTGTGGGGGAGCTGCTGGTGCTGCTGGTGGGCACAAGGTGTGTGGGGCAGGTTTAGCTGCATCCTCACACAGATCATCCTTCTGCCCCTTCCCAGGCTGAGAAAGCCCCGCCAGCTGCAGGAAAGGGCAGCAAAAGGGACAAAAAGGGGGTGGAAAGGAGTGGGGAGACAGCCCCACTCTGAAGTTCAACATCCTGCATTCAGATTCACAGCAGTCTTAAATAGAGACCAAGATCCTTCCCTGCTCATGACAATTGTTTAACAAATTCCAGGCGGGGTTTTAAAGGGGAATTGAAAAATCCCAGCAGCTCTAATACCAAAGTTCTGGCAGAACTTGGAGGAGCTGGTGGGCAATGAGCATAACGTCAGCCCCTTTGTTTGGCATCTCTCTGCTGGTGTGGGCTGCCCGCTGTGGAAAACAGGACAGCAGCAGGGAAAGTTGTGAGGGAAGGAGGAGAGGGAAGAGGAGGACAAGGCAGGGGGTGCAGGGGGGGCTGAATTTTCATGTCTGGCTCAGGAAAGAGAATCCTGATGAGAGGGGAGAGAGAGGGGGATGCTGCCAAGGGGAAGGGAACAGCCCAAAGTGAGGTGGGGGCAGAAAATCAGCCAGTTCCCACTGTTCAATCCCTCAGACATCTGTGCAGGAGCCTTTCCCTGGGATGGCACAACTGCAGCGAGGGATTGCGGCAAAGGGCAGTGCAGCCCTGGGCAGCCAAAGCAGATGTCAAGGGGAGGGCAAGAGCTGAGTAAGTGCACTGAAAACACATCCCTGGGCCACCCCAAGCTGGGCAGGGCTCAGAGACCTTCTGAACAAGAGCTGGGGTGATGGTACCAGGCAGCACCATGTGGATTTTCCCCCTCTGAGTTTATCCAAACACTTCTTAAACTCAAGCAAGCACTAGCAGCATCATCCAGCAAAGAGCTTCCACAATTTAGCATGAAATGGTCTCTCCTGGTGTTTGTGGTGGGCTCCTTGTTTTAGAAGGGAGGTTAAATTTTTATTACCTTATTCACCATCTTTGGCCCCTCATGTTTCCCTTCAGTCATCAATCACTGTTCTAAGCCATCCCTTAACACACCATGAGGGCCTTCCTCACATTGCTTGACGCCTCACAGCAACTGAAGCATCAGTGATGTTTGTTGTGGCCTTGAGGTTTTCGTGGTGGCCTGGGGTGGGAAAGCTGGCAGAGACCTTCCTTGGGTGCTGAATCCTGCACAAGGCAATCTCCCTGCAAGAATCAGCACGGGAAAACTGCAAAGAGGGAGTTGAGTAGATGGGATGCAGTCAGAGAAAGTATGGAATGAAACACCACTGGCCCCAAGATCATATTAATGCTCCTTCTGTACCAGCTCTACCTTCAGGCATTTATTCCCACAATTTTCCCAGTGTGTGTGCACATGGCTTTGTGTCAAAATCCATGGGTTTAGGGAAAAGGGGACCAGTCGTTGCCCAGGGCTTTCAGGAAAATGCCAGTTTGTGACTTTACATTTGGCTTAAGTTGCTGCCAGCAGAGCCAAAGGCACAGTGTTCTCTCCATGGATGTGAGCACAGATGGAGATGTGAGCACCTTCCCCTCTGCCTCTTCTGTTGGAGAATTTGTGGTTTTCTGCTGGATCAGAGAGTGGAGCAGTCATTGTGTGTGGCCACACTTGCCAGAGCTGACACGTGGGAGGCTGTGTGAACATCACCAGGGATGCCAGAGGAAGTGGGACTGTCCCTTTTGGTGGCAACAGGAATCAGTCTTCGATTTTCTTAATCTGGCAGCAGCTGAACCTTTCAAAGTGGTAGAGGATGATATTGCAAACCCAAGCCTGTTTAATCAGTGAAATCCCCTAGATTTGTCTCTCTTGATTGATCCAGGGTATGATCAAAGCTTTCCTTTCAGTTGTGAGTGTTCAAAATACCTTTCTGATTGTACCTTTCAGACGTGGGCTCCTCATTATCCAATAAAAGCTGACATGCAACAGCCACTTCTTTGCATGAGACTCTCCTCCAGCTTCCTGTGTTTGTCAAGAGTTACCTGAAAATAGCCCTGAAAAAAAAATTCAGCAGCTGTTGGAGAGAGGAATGGGATGAAACAATCTCAGTTTTGCCAGCCTCAGGTGGATTTCCTGGGAAGCTGAGTCTGAAAATGTTGATTAAATGTCCAAGGCTGGGTTGGATGGGGCCTTAAGAAACTTGGTCTAGTGGAAGGTGTTCCTGTTCATGGCAGGGGTGGAACTGGATGGTTTTTAAGGTCCTTTTCAACGCAAACCATTCTCTGATTTTATGATGTTGATGGCAGGAAGAAAATATGTGTGGAGGAGAGAGAAGTGGACCTGCTATACCAGAACAGTGACCACAGGAGCAGCTCAGAAGGAAGAAGGGGACCATAAAATGGTGCTGCTTTTGTTGGAAGTTAAGAGGTCTTTGACTCTCTTCCAGGAGGAAAATTGCACTTCAATATTTCCTAGCACTGAAAAGAGTATTTTTTATTACAGCATATTTTTAGTTAATTGCATATTGGTTTGCTTTTTATTCCAGAGGAAAAAAAAAAAAATTAAGACACAATTGATAGTCTGCTTGCTTTACTAACTTCTGTAACTGCTAAATTGCCCTGAGCAAGAGGAAGGTGCTGATGGAACATTCCCCGGAGAACAGGTGGGGTTTTTTCATACTCTATAAAATAATTCTAACATACAGCTCACCTAACCTCACTTGTTGATGACAACAGACTGCTTGAATTATGCTGAATACATCCCTGGGGCAGCCGGTGGTTGCCAGTGACACCATGACAAAGGCAGAATGAGAATCTGAGTGGCACAGCTCAGGGGTGGACCTGCATTGATTTCTTTACAGTTTGTTCCCTCAATTAATTGTCTCTTTTCAGACCTATTGTGTGCATTTTTCCTCTACTCTTTCATCTCAGATGCACCCACCTGAATTGCTTCCTTCATTATTTTGCTGCAAGTTTCTGGGTGTTACTAAAATGTGTCTGTAAATGTGCTGTGGAATTGGGTATTTTTGTTGGATGTAGGATTGGGTGAACGCACCCTGCACCCAAGCTTCTCCAAGGGTCACAGGCAGGTTTTCAGGCCAAACCTTCCAGGGCACAAAAACTGTTAAACTTCCAGGGTGTTTGTTGCTGTTTTCCTAATTTATATTATTGAACAAAATGTGATTAATTGCATTATGCTTTGTGCCACTTGAAAATACTTAGTCAGAGATAATTCCTTCCCGAGCGAACTGCCATCTGAGATGAGATGAACACACACAGAGGCAAGGGTGGGGAGCTCATTATCCTTTTAGTGATGAGGATTTGAGGGATTTTTTTTGGTAGAAAAGCTCAGCATCTTTCAGGGGTGACTCAGCTCAGCTTAAATCTGAGTCATTTCTCATGTCCGTGTCTCTCTATGGAACACAGAAGGAAGGACGATGTGGTTCCTCAATCCACTTATCCATCTCCAGATGGATATTTAAAGGTTTTATCCTTAATATTTGTATGCAACTCAGGTGAAAACAGGCTTGAAGTTTTTTCCAGGCATCTCCACGTGTCTTTGGGCACTTGAACACCATAAAGTCTCTCTCCTGGGCCACCAACCCATTCCTGAGAGGAGCAGGGAGATGCCTCAAAACCTGGTAACAGGAGACTGAGGGTTGGAAGCCAATGTGCAACTCTGATTTTGTGCATTTTACCCCATTAAACAGTTAAAAAATTTAAACATTATTCTTTTTATTTTTTTTCCTCCTCTGGCTGGAATCATCATTTGTGTGCATTCATCCACATAACGCCCTTAACAAAGCAGCTGAGCTTTTTATAGAGATCAATAAAACTTAAAAGGTGGAACAACTCTGAATTTCTCAAGCCCTTCATAAAAGGTTTGCTCAGGGCTGGGGTTGCTGACCCCTTTGGGGTGGTGGTTAGGAGAACAAAAACCCAGGCAAAGATAAAGGCAAGTGAGTATGGGACAGAAAAGGGGATTGTGAAACTTCTAATGCAAGAAAATGCTACAAATGTTCAAGTCACTGGAAAGGTCAGAGCTACAAGCTGCATAAACACAGGGGTAAGTCAGGCTGGTAATGAGCAAGGGCATAAATTGATGTATTTTTGTCTTGGGAAGGGAATGAAAGAACGGGGAGAATCCTTGGCAAAGCAGCTGAGGGGTGGATCCGGAGCTGTGTAATAAAGAATGAGCATGTGGTGATAGGGAGGTTTCATTTCCTGATGTACAGGGAAGGAACCACTTCCTCCAGGCACTGATTTAGTGAGGAGAGAAAGGTTCCTGGGAGCCTTGATGTGTTCAGCCAATGTGGTTTCCAGCCAGAGAATCCCAGAATGGTTTTTGTTGGACAGGACCTTCAAGATCACCCAGTTACACCTCCCTGCATGGGCAGGGCCCCTTCCACNCTGATGTACAGGGAAGGAACCACTTCCTCCAGGCACTGATTTAGTGAGGAGAGAAAGGTTCCTGGGAGCCTTGATGTGTTCAGCCAATGTGGTTCCAACCAGAGAATCCCAGAATGGTTTTTGTTGGACAGGACCTTCCAGATCATCCAGTTACACCTCCCTGCATGGGCAGAGACCCTTCCACCAGACCAGTTTGCTCCAAGCCCCATCCAACCTCAGCCCCCAGCCTTGTGTCCCTGTGCCAGTCCAATGAGGACTGTGGCTGCCCCTCTGCTCACCAGCTTTCTGCTGAGCTATTTCTGATGCCTTAGGTTTNGAATATTTTGGGGTTCAGCTTGGGTGTGGTCCAGCTGGAGTCCTGTGTGGCCCAGGTGTGCCCATTGAGGCCTTTTAATAAATATCTACTCTATCCTTTTGCTCTGCCTGGTCTCTGTAGCAGGTCAGCCTCCAGAAGGTATCACTTCCATCTGCATTTTGGGAGCCTCTCCCCTCTTATTCATTTCCTTTGGTGGCAGATGCATGGTCAGATAACTCCTGTACCTACTTCCGTGGAGTAGCTCTGAAATTCCACATCTGCCTGTGCAGAAGCATCAGAAGGCGCTGTGTGAAAATTAGAGCCGCGATTGGCTAAATGACGTTTGATATCATAACAGTGAAATCAGATTTGAGTCAGGCCCCATAAGCCTGCCCAGAAAATCACATTGAGCTCGGCACAAAAGTCACATCCATCCATCCTCACCATGTTTTTGTGCAGAGGAACTTGGGAGTGCACGCCCAGAGCCCCTGGTGCTGAGGAGAAACACAGGTCCTACCCTCCAGACACCCAGACCCTGGGTCCTCCCACATCATTAAAGGCATAACAGACTTTCCAGAGGGGCAGATGGCAGGAATGTGGCAGCCAGAGCAGGCAGCTTGATGTTGTGCAGGGAAGCAAGTTTGATTAGACGAGTTCAACTCATCACTCAGTTCCTGTTCTCAGCAGTACAGGCACCGTTCCTCGCCAGATTAAAAATTCATATGCGTATGGGAGGGAAACGAGAATGAGCTTCAGGACCTCCAGCAGAGGTAAGACGAAACTCAGGCAGTGGTTCCGATTCTTATTTTTGCCTGAAATCTTTTTTCTGCCACAGTGCAGAGCAGTGCTCTTTGGAATGGAGCTCAGCCTGCTCAGGGCATGATTTGAGAAGGAAATTCAGATCACGCTTTTCTGAGAATTGTTGGTCTGGGTCAGAATTGTAAATGCCAGATCTGGAATTCAGTTCTTCTCAAATCTCAGAGTGGCCAAATTTGAGATTCTTGCTTTCATCTCTTTTACAGAAAACATGCAAGGCTGAAGCTTCTGCTCTCTTCTAAATTGATGTGTATTTGGAAATCTATTTTTTAGGGTCTTTGCAAAAATAAGTTTGAACATATTTTTTACACAATTTACAATGTCCAAGCATTTTGAAGCTTCATTTTTCATTTTTAATTATTTTTCTGCATGTTGATAAAAGCAATATTTTCAATAGTTCATCTGAAAGTGATAAACATGGTGGATTTTGAAAGGATGTGATACAAATCTACTTTCTCATAATCCCCTAAGAAGTTTCTCTGTCTAAAACACTTCTGAGACCACTTTCCATCATTTATTGCTCTTTTATTCTTCCTTCCAAGCAATCAACTGAGTAAGATAGATCAAAAAAAATCATCCTCCAAAGAGCTCATGACCAGGATATGTTCTTATTTTAATTCTGGAAGGATTTTTTGGTTGTTGTTTGGTTGTTTTTAACTTGACCTAGATAACACATCATCTTCTTAGCTACCAAATGTCACAGTTACCTGGACACTCACAGGGAAATATAATTACATATTCATACACCAGATGTAGCCTGTCCACAGAGACTTGCACCAGCATTTGGTCTAATGAAGGAGCAGCTGGATTGAAGGGAGATGTACCATGGAACAGAAGAAATACATAAATTATGAAGCATTTTCATCAGCTGAAGACCTGCTGACATCCCACATTCACATTTCACTTGGAACCTGGAAGCTGGTTCTTCTCCTCCACCTTCACTGAAGGCAATATCTGATTTTTCTCCCAGCTGTGTCATTCCTTTCTTGCTTACCTGTAGCCAGTCTCTCAAAGGTTTTTTTAGAGAATAACACTTCATCCTGACTCACAGCCCCCAAAGTTACAAGGCAAGAGGGGAAAAAAAATTAATCTTTAAAACTACTCTTCAACTTCTTTCCTCTGACACTCTTTGCAATTGTACTTCAAAATACTTCTGTTGGTTCTGATTACCATCTTCAGGACTATCCTGAAGCTCTCCAGACTCGGATCTGTGTTCAGAATTCCAGATGAAATGCTCCTTGCAGCATTTCCTGGGCAGTCACATACCCAGGGATGGTTCAGATTGTTTCTTGCTTACGCTGTGTGCTACAGGTACCAAAATAAAGTGCCCAGCAGCTTCCCTCAGATCCTACTGGCAGTGCAAGTTCCTGCAGTGTCCCTCAGGGCAAACTGTGCTTTCCCAAAATCTTTAAAGCCTTCTCCTGAATATTTCAATGGAAAAAAAGGCCAAAGGTGAGCAGGCTGCCTGTTGCACAAACAAAAGAGATGCTCGTGTCCCTCTGGCCAAGGCAGAATTCCAAATATGAACGGCCTTGAGTTGTCCTGGTGTGTTGTGCCCACGAGCAGTGGGGAATGGGTTGAGCTGTGTCTGTCTCTGTAGTTTTTGTGGTCCCATCATTATGGGACCTGAGTAACCATCCCATAAATAAATAGCAAAAGTCTGACCCTCGTTGCCCAGACACGTCCTACGTGATTGGAGGCACTGCCCTGAAACAATTCCCTGATGATCCCAGGAAATCCTGCAGGCAATGGAACAACAGAAGTCCTTCAACCCTAAGAGAGATTTTTTCTTGAGTGTGTTGGAACCTCTGGGTTACTAAAGCAGAAGACCAGATTCCTTATTTCCTTGTTTCCTTGTTTTCTTGTTTTCTTTTTATTTGTTTGAGTGGTTGGGGTTTTTTGGAGGGGATTTGTTGGGGGTTTTGGTTGGGGTTTTCTTGTTTGTTTGGGGTTTGTTTGGTTTGGTTGGGTTTTTTGGGGGGGAATTTTTGGTTGATTGGTTGGGTTTTGGGTTTTTTGTTTGTGTTTTGGTTGATGGTGGGTTGTTTTAGGCTTCTGTAGTATGCTGCAAAAAAAACCCAAAGATTTGAATATTGACTTTATCCTCACTACAAAAATTCCAACATTTCTTGTCTTAATTGGCATTTAGCACAATTTCTTGTAAATCATGATGTGTCCTTTCCCTCAAAAAGAAAAAAAATCTATCAGAGTTGTTAGTGCTGTCTTATAGAGCCCCAAGGATCAGCTGGGAAGGTTTGTCACGGACTCAAGTGCTAATGACTGGATCATCTGCTGCTCTGAAGGAAAAGTGGGTTGATTTTTTTAAGGAAGAACAACCCTCTAGGCTGCCAGACATTGAATTGATCTGTTCTGATCTGAGAAATTCCCTCCTGATGATGAAACCCTCACTGCAGCTCTTCCATTTCAATAAATTCTGAGATAAAATCCTGACTCTCTGAATGGATAACTTTGACACTCCAGTGGCCAGGATAGCAAAGGTGGAAGTTTTCCTCTGTTTTTTAGCCCATGGGAACAGGTTTGAGCCCAGTGTGTGTCTCCTTGGGAATGTGTGCACAAGTCTCTTCTTCAGATTTACATACAGATAAAAAGTGTTGTTCATCTGAGGATGAAAAGGCCAAATTCTGTACAAATATCAAGGTCCAGCTTGACTAATAAAAAAAGAGACATTTCTAGTCTTCAATACTAATGTGTTAATATCTGCCTCTCTTCAGTTTGATCAAGTCCCGCAGCCTAGACACCTAAATTATGAATGGACATGTTTTTAGGTAGGAATAAAATATCTTTTAGCTTCTCCCAGCATCACTTTTCATGATTTCTGCTGGAAGTTTCTGATCTACATGGAAAGGCTTAACTCCCCTTAGTGTCTCTTCAAGTTTTTAGATTACATTTGCATTGCAGTTTTACCATTCACTCAGTCTTCAGTGAATGCCTTTAAACCCTTTGAACTAAATAAATTAAACTTGCATTACTATTTTGACTGGAAAAGGAGTGGTTACTGATGGCAGAAATTGAGTTCAGCCTGTGGAAAATTTAGCAGTGGTTCCTCTCACATGAGCACCTCTGCAAGGCTTTAGGAAGTGTTTCAATTTAATCTCGACACCCTCTGGGGTTTTGCACCTGTCAGAAAGGTGTGGGATTATGAAAGCAGGAAAAGATCCAGCACAGAAAGCTCATTTGTGCTTGCCCTTCCCAGCAGTATCTCTGAGAGGGAGGGGGCCAAGCAGGAAAAACTTGTGTTTTGTACAGGAATTAAACGGGTCATCAACCTGTAAATATGAATATTAATAAGAACATTTCAGAAGTGAGTGTTTGGGGACATCAGGGAAAATGCAGGTGCTCCACTTTCCAAATGGAGTAAATATTGTTCACCTTTAAAAATATACTTTGATGAAGCATTAATTGATTCTTGAATTACAACTCCTCTTTTCCAACCTGGACACAGGATTAGCTCAGAGGTGAGTGCAGACAGAAAAATCTCCCAGGAATGTTTGTGAACAGATAGCTCTTGATGGGTTGATCTCTGTGTCATCAACATCAGCCATCTGAAATAGTTCACCCACCTTCAGTTCCCTGGTCTGGCATCATTCCCACTGACTGGAAAAGGAACCCACATAACCCACATGTTTTACAAGGAGGGGGAAAAAAGGAAGATCCAGGGAAATCTTGTCAGTCTCACTGCTTCTTCTGGCAAGATCGTGGAGCAAATCCTCCTGGAAACGACTCTTTAAGAAACTAGGAGGTGATTGGTGACAACAAAAGTGGCTTCACATGTCTTTAAGATGAAGGGGAGAAGGTGTAAGTTAGATTGTAGGAGAAAATTGTTTACTCACAGAGGGTGGGCAGGCCCTGGCACAGGGTGTCCAGAGAAGCTGTGGCTGCTCCATCCCTGGAAGTGTCCAAGGCCAGGTTGGACAGGGCTCAGAGCAGCCTGGGACAGTGGAAGCTGTCATTCCCCATGGCAGGGGAGTTCTAACTAGATGGTCTTGAAGGTCCCTTCCAACCCAAATAATTCTGTGATTTGTCGTTAAACATCTTGGCAGTACATTTTTTTTTTTTTAAGAAAACATTAAAAAAAATAAAACCACACCAAAAAAAACCCAAACCAAACCAAAGAAAATTCAAAAACCAACAAAGCAAAACAAAACACAAAAAACCCCAAACAAACCACAAACTAGCAATCAGAATGCCCACAGAACAGGATAATAGCAAATAGGTTTATTCTTTATTCTGAATAAGAATTGTGTCACATCCCCACCATCTCCCATGAGCTCAGAACATGCCCACAGATCAAAAGAGCAGGCTGGTGGCAACTGATGGCAACCTCAAGCAAAGCAACTGAATTTCCTGGAGGCAGAGGAACTGCATCCTTTCCAAGATTTTATTGCCTGGCTCCTGTCCCTCACTGTTCCCCTGGTGCTGGTGGCCCCATGGAGGATTTCCAAGCTGTATTTTCAGCCCAAGCAGCAGAATCAAACAATGTTTAGTACAGAGATAATTGTCGTGGAGCTCACGGGACGTGTCCAGTTGTCCTTTCCCATAGCACTGATGTTACTGCACATTTTACAGTTTTCACCATGGCACAAGAAGAGAAGGATCTGTGGTTCCTGACTGAACCTCCCTCTCTCAACAGATTACTCAGAAGCCTTCTCCTAGATTGATTATTGCCCTGCTGAAAAAAAGTTTTTCATATCTAATGATTTTTTTTTTTTGCAGTTTCTTTTCTCTTTTAGACCTCCTGGGAGGTTCCTGCTGCTCTCAGCCATTTCTGGTGGGAATATTGGCTTCCAAGGAGCCTTGTCAGTGCTGGGGATGGACAGGAATGGAGAGAGACTGCAGGTGGGATTAGAAAAACATCTCAGCAGAGATGTACTCTGTGTAGGATGTAGGACTTTACTGAGTTCTGGAACATAAGGAGGAAAAAATATCCTGTTTCCTCTAGCCCAGAGATTCCCAAGCTGTGGGAGTTACGGCACACCTACCTCTGAGAACCTTCCCCAAGCAGCTGTCTGCAGAAATTAGTGCCTGCAGAAAACTGCAAGGAGGAATATCTTGGGCATGGTGATACCAGATTGCCTCATGACTTCCCTGCGCTGTGTCATTGGTTTATACCCATCTGTTGTTTCTTGTCCCATCTTTGATCCAAAGAAAAGGAATCCATAACATGCCCAAGGGATTAGACCTTCATGTAGGGAAGAGATAAAAGCAAAGTATAATGAGAGGCAAACCAGAAGTTGAAGAAGTTTTCAGTCTGAAATGCTATCAGAAAAAGAACCAGGTTAATTAATTAATCTCATCCTCTCCCCCATTGCTGCTACCAGGGCTTTGTCTCTTTCTCCATCAGCTGTTGGATCACGCTGGTGATTTTCTCTGATTTTCCCTAATTTTGCTAAAATATTGAAAAATAGACCCTACCTTTTAAGCTTGCTTTCTTGAGCTGCCTGATCCACACTCCATGCTCTGTCCTCTCCTGTGGAACACAATACTGAGTGAGCAGCAGAGTGGGGAATTCCTGTGCCAGGGTTTTCCTTGTGTTCAGTCACTCTCAGCATCATATTCCTAACGCAGCAAAGCATTCCTGTCTTTGGGAACACAAGCATTTGTGCATAGGTGAAGATTGACTGATGATATTAATAATGTCAAATTATACTCCTCTCCTCTGTAATACTCTCAGGTTATTTTACAGATAATAAGGATGAGACAGACAGGTGCAATGTGTCTTAGGATATTTTAATTTCATCTGATTCTTTACTTTTACCGTATTTTATTGTTTCCAGGAGGAGATACTTGGGAAATGTAGACTTATGACACTGAATTAACCTTGGTGGCAATTCCACAGAGAGTTCAGGAAATTGTTTTGACATGTTGAGAAGGAAAAAAGGTGACCTCCACACTTGTGTCTCCTGAGAAATTTAAAAAATAATCTGGTTATAATTTCAAGGTGATCAACCCTCTGTGGTGTCGTCCTATTTTTTTAAATTTTTTTTCTTGTTTCTTGTTCAATCCCAGTCTTTGATCAACCACAACCCTGGATAATTTCCAGCTCAGGGATGACAGTGGATGGTGTTGCATCAGAGAGCACAAAGCCCTCATGGCACTTTGGACTATGGACTTTATGGACAGGTCAGGGTCATGCCCATATGATCCATTAATCAGCTCCTGCTTTTGGTTCTTCTCTAGAGGAGCCTGACACCTGAATTCCTGTTTGGCAGCCATAGAAGAAAAAACAGGAACTGATAAGGTCATAGAAACTTGACTTCTGCCCCCGCAAAAGACCAAGTACAGCAATAGGACTGTATAAGGAAAAAATTATCCTCCTCTTGCTGTCCCTACCAGAAATATGGAAAGTAGGAAATTTATGGCTTTTAAAGCTGTCCTGGGAAGAGCTTTCTGTAGTAGAGTCACAGAATGTTTTGGGTTGGAAGGGACCTAAAAGCTCACCTAGTACCAAACCCCTGCCATGGGCAGGGTCACCTTCCACTGTCCCAAGTTGCTCCAAGTATTGTCCAGCCTGGCCTTGGACACTTGAAGGGATGAGAAAACCACAGCATCTCTGGACAATCTGTGCCAGCACCTCCCCACTCTCACCATAAATAACTTTTTCCTAACATTTCATGTTCCTGCTGTGTAGAGCTGGTGGAAGTACAGGTTGTATCCAACGTGGATCTGTGGGAAAACACTTTGCTGCCAGAAATGGTAAGGAATTGATGCTCAGCCTCTTCAACAGCCTCTACTTCTCATATCAGGTAAAAGAGAGTGGCTTTGAAATTCTTTCCATTTGAAACATGAAACACACAGGGAATAGGGGTCAGGATTTCGTGAGTATTTAAAAAGATCTTGGTAGGTTTTTGAATGAGCAAAACCAGGGGTTTTTTTCAAGTGTAGTGAAAGGAAATGGGAGCTAAACAATAACCTGATTTTCTGTGTTCCTACTTATCTCCTGAAGCCTTGTTTTTCAAAGGCACTCAGGTCCAGGAATAGCATCGTGCAGGGGGAAGTAAGGCACTGGGACATTGTAGTGAGAGCACTGGCTGTTCCTACAGGAAATGTTGATTTTGGTGCAGAAATCAGAAGTGAATAAAGACAAGAAATTCATCAGAGAAGGATGCAAGCAATCTCCATTTTTCTTTCCTTTAACTCAATAAGAAAGCTGAGGAAAAAAAAACCAAAACAAAACTCGAATGAGTTAAATATTAAATGTGAATTGCCCCCTCCTACTCCACCCTGGAATTTCCAGAGTACGTAGTTGTGGAGGTTTTACTTTTGCTACCTGTCCAGCTAATTAATACCTGACAGTTTATTTATCCCACTCTTGCTCTTATTGGACAGCTATTTTATTGGGGAAAAATACAAAAGAAAGAGAGAAAAGAGAAAGAGAGAGAGGAGGCTAAAAGAAAAAAAAAATGTATTTCATCTCCTCTGTTAATTCCCATATTGAATCTCTTTCAAACTTCCCCACATTTTTTCTCCTCATTTAAAGATTTTTAGGCTTTTTAAGCCGTGTAATGCACAATGAGGATTCCATTCATTTTCTCCATAGCAACATTGGTTCCTTTTCCTTCCCTTTCCCTCCTAGGTGCTCCTGTCACTGGAGGAAGCCTGTCAGTGACCAGATTGATTAAGTGCCTTTGCAGGCACTGTTGAATCCAGGGATGCAGCTATTAACTAAAGTTTACCGTAAATTGCAGATGCAAACAGGTCCTTGGGACAGAGTGACAAAACAAATCCCTAAAAAAAATTAGTGGTAAAGGGAGTTTCCCATGTTCTTTTTTTTAAAGTCAGGATGTGCTCAGTCTTGCTAGGCTGAGTTGGAGCCAGATGCTTTTCCTCGTAGGCATCCTGACAGATTACAAGGAAGCATCACTGCAAGGCACTGGAGCTCATCAACATATTGCTGACAGCAGTGCCTGGGTCCCTCTCCATCTTCCCAACTGATCATCTGTAAACAAGCAATAATAATCCAGGGTTGAGTTCACAGTCTTGATTTATAGGCATGAACTAAGAATTCATCACTGGTGGAGTTTATATTTTTCTGCTAAAGGAGGAGTAGCCAAAGCCGTGAAAGAACAATTAATATTGATGTATTTGGATGTGCTGACGGAAATAAACCCCAGCATCCAGCCAAGCCATATGTGACCCCGGAGTAAATCACAGGAACAGGGAAGCAAGAAGCTCAGATGAGAAGTCCATGCATTGCTGGTGTGCCAGCCCATGTCAAGCTGGTGAGCTTGGTGGCAGGCCTGACAGGTCCACAGATGCAAGATAATCCAGGCCACTCAAGTGTTGTGCACAGAAGGGAATCTCTGACACCAGTCTTCTTTCCTCTTCCAGCCAGATGAGCCTTCAACTCCTCTTCATCTCCCTGTTGTGATGGTGGACACGTAGGAATGACACCTGATGTTCTAAATACCTTGTAGGTGAAGTCAGACCTATGGATCCTATTTAGAAGCCAGGCTGGAACCAAGATAGGTCCAGGCTCATGTTTCAATTTAATTTCTATGCTTCTAACTTGGCTTTCAAAAGTCCAAGAGATCTGTGGCAGTGTAATGGTTTTGGTTTGCCAATTTGAAATTTCTCAATGAAGAGCAAAGGAGGCTTAAACTTAAAAGTAATAGAACTTCATTAACTATAACTGAAAGGAGAAAAGAATCAGAATGAAATCTTTAGAATACTTTTCTTCTCTTTCTACATTTTCTTATTTTTTAACTGACAATCATGTGTCAATATTATAAAATTGTCCAATCAAGTCAAGCCAAGACAGGCAGATAGACCATTCTAGAGCTTTCCCAAAATCTTTCCCACAGCTGTGGGATGCAGTTCTCACTGTCAGGGGAATTATTGCCTCTGTAACAGGAATGCCTTGCAGCTAAAACAGAACCAGGATTTCAGTACATCTGGTTGCCAGATTGGTAACAGCGTGGCCAGGCAGTGAAGATTGACTTGTTCTCTGACATTCAGGGTGGTATTCATCTGATTTATCTTCAGGGATGGGATTTATCCTAACATTTGTGCATTTCCAGTGGGGAAGTGCCTACTGAACAATTCAACGCAGGCTCTTCTTTCTTCTCTCTTTCTTCTCTTTCTTCTCTCTTTCTTCTGAGAGTGAGTCAGTGGCACTGAAGAAGTTCTGGACAAGACTGAACAATTCAACGCAGGCTCTCTTTCTTCTCACAGGAGAGCAAGTCAGTGGCACTGAAGAAGTTCAGGACAAGATTTGGTTTATCCTGAAGAAGATGCACCTCTGAGGTTTGATTTATCACATCCCGGCTCTCACTGAATGTGTTGACTTATTCTCCATTACTACAGCAAGCAGCAGATGAAAATACTAAATATGGACAGTTTAAATCAGAAGGGTGGATCCCAGACATGTCAAATAGCAGAAATACTTGTAAACAATTCCTCCATATCTTTATCTCAGCGTGTGATCAAACCCATCTCATGATAAATGTGCAAATATGGTGATCAGCCACCAAACAGAAGTCTCTACCTGCTTTAGGATTTAGATGGCCTCAGTTTTAGACAACGAGACCAACTGGACCATGAAAAGTGTATCCTCACCTCTCTGTTTGGAAAAATACCCCTTAACACTGGCAGCTTTAAATCCTCAATGTCTAGTCTGGGAATATTTTTTTTTTCAAAAATTCCTCAATAGCAAAAGGATCCAGCAAGGTTTTTCCAGTATTAAAACTCAAACAGATTATGGTAGGACACATACTTTGGACTCCATAGACATTTTTAACCACAGGGACCTTGCAAAGATGAAGGACAGCATCCAGGGACCACTGCCCCATGGCTCTAGACATGGTACCAAAGCCCTGCCATCATGATGGAGTTGTCCTCTCCTTTATTTTTCATAAACTGCTTTGGAGAAAACATTGCTGTTTGCAATCATTCATACATTTTCCTGTCTGGGACAAAAAATGAAAGGAAAAAAAGAGGGATTTTTTTAATGTTCCTATTCCCACAGCAAGAGCTGAAACCCAAACTCATTGACTTCTTGTTGGCCTGAAAACTCCTCATGGTTATTACCACTTTGCACCAGATTCCTGCCACTGACCTTGATGGGAAAACTCCTTAACCCACTTATTGAATCCCCCAAGTCATCCTGAAGCCAAAGAGTAACAGTTAATAAAGTGCTTGCCAGGTTTCACAGTGTTTTTAGCTGACCTGTATTTCGACTTGTTACAGGATTTGCTGTGTAAGAAAAACCCAGGAGTAACACTCCCAGTTCTGAGCACACCGAGATGGCTCTGGGGAATGAGACTCAGCTGTGCCTTGCCCCTGATCTACACCCATAAAAATTCACAGAATTCACAGGGTGAGGGGGAAGGAAAGGGTAAAGACAGAGAAAAGAAAGAAGGTGGGATGGGGAGGGAGGATTCGGCCTTCTCAGCAATAAATACACTGCATTTCTGAGTTCTTACTTTGAGAAGGGGCTGAGTTATGCTGAGTTGTACTGTCTTGCCATGTGTAGCACAGGGGACACTGAACTCGTTCACTTTAGGGAACAAGTGACACATAGAATCACAGAATTACAGAATTACAGAATGGTTGAAGCTAGAAGTGACCTATGAAGGTCATCTGGCCCAGTCCACCTGCTGGAGCATGGTCACCTACAGCCAATTGTCCAGGTTGATGTCAGATGTCTTTTTAATATCTCCAAAAATGGAAACTTCACAAACTCTCAGGGCAACTTTATGCCAGTTCTCAGTCACCCTTAACACATGAAAAAAGTGTTTCCTGCTGTTCAGAAGGAAATTCCTGTGCTTCAGTTTATGCCTCCTTTTTCAGATACCACTCAAAAGAGCCTCTTCTCACTCTCCCTTCAAGTATTTATAGACTTTAATAAAATCCTCCCAAGTCTGCTCTCCTCCAGGCTGAACAATCTCAGACCTCAGCCTTTCCTCATGGGAGAGATGCTCCAGTCCCTTCATCATCCTCATGGCCTTTGATGGACTCTCTCCAGTGTTCTTCTCTCTCTAGTACTGGGAGGACTGGAATGGGACACAGATTCCAGGTGTGGCTCCTCAATGCTGGGCACAGATTCAGGGCATGCAGAATGCACAGAATGGTCTGGCTTGGAAGAGACCCGGAATATCCCTTCCTTCCAGACCACCTGCCATGGGCAGGGACACCTTCCACTATCCCAGGTTACTCCAAGCCCTGTCCAGCTTGGCCTTGGACACTTCTGAAGATTGGGCAGCCACAGCTTCTCTGGGCAACCTGTGCCAGTGATTCACCACCATCTGAGTAAAGAACTGACTCCCAATATCCCACCTATCCTTGCTCTCTGGCAGTGGGAAACCTTTCTCTGTGTCCTGTTACTCCATGGCCTTGTCCAAAGTCCCTCTGCAGCTCCCTTGGAAACCCTTTTGTCACCAGAAGTGTCTCTAAGATCTGTCCAGAGTCTTCTCTTCGCCAGGCTGAATAACCCCAAGTCTCTCAGACTGTCCTCATGGCACAATTTTTAAATTTCTTTAAACATTTCACCCAAGCTGACATTTTCTGTGGGTGTCATAGCCAACTCCTCATTCCTGGTGCAGCAATGAGAGCACCACCAGCTTTGCACTTGCAGTTTGCTATTGCCACTGCTGCTACCTGGCATTTCCACGCTGCCTGGCTCAGCTGAAGTGACAGTGTTGGAAAGACAGTGTAAAAGAGAAAGAAGAAAGCTGACAGCTCCTTAAAAGCCTTGTACAAATAGGACAGTGCTTGACATAATGCTGTTCCAAAATCAGTCACATGGACTTGATCTGCAAGGCTTGCAAAAAGCTGCTTGTTGCCTGGATTTTGCTGGGAAAGGTGGTTTGATTTGGCTCCTCTGGGTTTAACATCCTGAGCGAAGCTGGGCAGATGCCATCAGTAAAAAAACAACTTCAACTGAGAGGAAATAGAGCTGAAGAACAGAGATTTGTCTGAGAGGATCTGGCTGCAGAATTTTCTACTGCAAATGGACATAAACAGGGATTGAAAAAAAAAACACTTTGTTGGACTGAACAGAAGACCACCAGTGAAGCATGTCCCAATGTCCTTCATGTGTATAATGAGAAAAAAAAAAAGTATTATTTTGTTATTTCTCTAAAGGTTCTATTTGTCTGAGCTTGTTTTTTAAATGGCACCAGTTAAATATCCAGGGATTTGAGATCTGCACTTTCTGCTCTGTGACACAGTACAGGCCAGTTGTTCCACCATTGCACCACCTGAGCATGAAGACTCATTTGATAAGAAAGATGGATCATCCTCTGGAAGTTTCAGCCTTCCTCTGCCCACTGGGATGAGATATTCAAGGAAGAACCACAGGTCAGGTGAATCCTACACTAAAATGACACCATCACCTGAATTTTGAGACCTCAGACCTCTGCAATACATTTGGTGCACACTCTGACCACTGATGCTCCCCAAAAACCAGGTCTTCTCCATAAAGGAGGTGATGTCATCTCCATGGCCTGTGCAGAAGAGCAGCCAGTTGGAGCTACTACATAACACAAGAGATGGTGGAGAATCATGGAATCATTTGGGTTGTAAAGATCTCTGGGATCATCGAGTCCAACCCTTCCCCCAGCACTGCCAAGGCCACCACTAACCCATGTCCCCAAGTGCCACATCCACACATCTTTTAAATCCCTCCAGGGGTGGTGACTCCATCACTTCCTTGAGCAACCTGACAACCCTTTGGGTGAAGAAATTTTCCCTAATATCCAATCTAAAGCTCCCCTGGTGCAACTTGAGGCTGTTCCTTCTTGTCCTATCCCCTGTGAGTTTTTCTCACCATGAGCTGCTCTTTGCTGAATATGTTGATTTTGCTCTGATATAAACCAAAGCTTCTCCCACACCCTGCAGGGCTGCTTCCCTCTAGGAAGACTGAAACTCTCCATCTGTTTTCTCAATATTCCTTTCCCTAGACTGCAGAAATGTCTAAACGAGTTGTAGACAGCCAAGAAAGTTTCTAGTGATTAACATGAAGAGATACCTGGAGCTGGACTTTTGCAGTGATTTGGGAAATCCTTTTGATTGCTACTTTCCAAAACAACTCTTCAAGATTTTTAGCTCCAGGGAAGCTTTGGGATCAGTCCAGGCATGGGTGGTAGATAGACCAAAATGAGCTGAGGACTGCTGATACCAGAACTATAAAAAAATGATAAAAACATTTGAGTAAAAAACCCTCAGATCAGGTGCACTTCCAATTAGGAGATAAGACAGCAGCAGACATTCAGGTTAATTTCCTGCTCTTGAGGCCTGGCACAGGTTTCCCAGAGGAGCTGTGGCTGCCCCAGTCCCTGGAAATGTTCCAGGCCAGGTTGGATGGAGCTTGGAGCAACCTGGGACAGGGGAAGGTGTCCCTGCCCATGGCAGGGGGGTGGAACTGGATGGTTTTAAGGTCACTTCCAACCCAAACCAGGCTGTTTTTCTGCCATAAAGGGATGTTAAAATGTTGACCTGGATCAGTTCCTCTGGTCATGTAGTGAGAAAGGAAATAGATTCCCAGGGTGCAGCAGGGGAAGCATTAAACCAAGGGTGGCTACGTGGACTATTCTTAAATAATGGAGGAAATTTCATAAATAGCCAGGGCCAAGCAAGGCAGAGTTGTCTTCCGACCACACAAGAGGACAAAGAGAGGGCCCCTGGTTTTGCTCAGGCAAAGATTGGTGGTCTCCCTGGACTTTGAGTAGCCCTGGATGGAAGAACCTGAATTTATCTGGATCCCCTGTGTCAGCAAGAAGCAATAAGCACCTTCTGCAGAACTCATCTCCCCCCAGGGTCTCTTCCAGAGGCCCGATGAGATCACCCTCTCATTTCTCAGAGTAGCAACTGCTGATTAAAAATTCAGCTCTTTTGTGGCCTCCCATCCTCTGCCTGTCAGTGTACAAACATGCCAGGCCTCAGCAATTCTGAGCAGCACTAAATCATCTGTGTGGGAGGGGGCTGCGAGGGAAAACCAAACCTTGTGGGGCAGAAGCACATGTGGGCAACGAGGGAAAAATAAAAATACTCCCAGTCTTGCTGACACCTTCACCATCCTGCAGAAACTTCCTCAGGGCTTCATCCTTCCCACCTGGGGAATACTGAGGTCAGTAATTGGTGTACCTTGCCGTGCTAAAGAAGCGCTTCCAAATCCGCAGAGCGAGCGGCGCTCGCTTCATCGACGTCAGGAGCTGGGAATGGGGGCAGGAAAAATGTTGGGACCTTCAGGCAACTGTTTCCTTCCTAGCTGGGGAGCGATTAAACCGCACATTTAATTGCTTTGATATGTATTTGTTTTACATGAATGCAAGACACAAACTAATCTAATCGGCTTATTCTCTAACAATGGACCCTAAACTGTACATAAATGACCGTAAAATTATTAGCTATCAGAGAGATCTGCAATTGGATTTGGAATGGGAAAGAAAATGAGGGCTCGGAGAGGCAATTGTTATTTTTTATTTTTGTATTTTTTTTTCTTTCTTTTTTTTTTTTTAAGCAGCCTTATTATCTATACAGGAGCCTTGCTAAGGAAACAAGTGTTCCCGTTGAAAAATCAATAAGGGAGCTGCTGTGATAGCAGCAGAAACCTGTTGAGTTTCAATTAGTGCTTGGGAGAGGTTGGTCCTCTTCACTGGGCCTGTCACTTGCTAGCACCAGGGAAATTTTAGGGCTTATTTATGGTTTGGAGAAATTTGAACTCTCAGCAGTAAGAATTTGGGGCAGCAATAATTGCTACCACGTTCTGCAGTTAACCCCACCTTTTTTTTTTTTGTCCTTTTTTTTTTGGACTCCTGAAGATGCCCAAGACCATGAAAGATTTTAAAGTGTTTTGTGAGGAAAGCATCAGTAAGGAGGTAAGGGCTGTAATTTGCTGCTCTCACCATTTGAACTGGTTCCCTACTGCAGCTCGACAGAAGACTGGATGATTTTTTTTTATTTGAAATTAAATATTTATACAGCACCTGTAACACAGAGGACTTGATATATGATGAAAGCTGGTTTCTACAGTCAAAACACAAAGTATCCTGAGATGCTGCCTTGAGTTGTGGCCACCTTTTACTTGGCCATGTCCACCTAACTTGCTTTCCCAAGCTCAGCTGAGGCTGGAAAGGTCCAGCAGGAAAATCAAAGTGGGCATTCACATTTAGGGGCGATTTGATAGGACCACACAGCAAAGAGAAAAGGAGGAAGGAAATTAACGCCCCTCAGGAGGACACAAGGTCAGCCAAGTGTATCCCAGGAATTATTTTGTAGGACATTAATGTGAATAGTTCTTCTTTTCTTGCCTCCTTGACAAGCTCTGCCAGTTTTCCAAGGATGAAGGCCCTTCAGGAGAGCAGATTATCTCACATCCTTTGTGTTCTCTCACAGACTGACCCCTGATCCTAATGCCCACTGCTGAAACCCTCAACTGATCCACCTTACAGCTCTTCTCTCTCCACAGTTTTATACTCAGCCTGCTTTTTTGCTTCCCTCCCCAAAGATTTCTTCTCACAGGTCAACCTTTCAGGTGTGAGCAGGTGCTCCTGGCCCTCCTGTGCTGTGGACAATGTCCCCAGTTGTCCCTTTGACCAACTCTGCTGGCTCACTTTGCAAAATTCATGGGCAGTCAGGGCAGCCCTTAGGTAGAGATGGAAACCTCTCCATGCTTTACTCAGTAGAAAATGGGAGGATTTTGCACTTGTAACAGGAATTTACCTTTGTTTTAATCAGCAAAGTCACACACAGACAGGAACAGACTCACTGTGAGAGCTGTGATTTCAGGTGTCTTGGCACATTCAGGAAGAAATGAACCCGAAGCAGAACTTGGAGAAACAAGAGACACTGTATGAGGTGGGGGCAGGATCCACATTACCTGCCTGGCATGGTGCTGGTGACAGGCAGGGGCTGGGTCTCAGCTGGTTTGAGATCAACCCAGAGATCAGCTCTTCTTGGTGGTGATTCAAGCCAAATAATCAGGGTGGGTGGAACAGTCACGCTTCAGGAGAGGTCAACTTCATCTCTTCTCAGCTGGGAGATCAGAAGCATCTGGGGACAACCCTTTGTGACCTTTCAGTACTTAATGTGGGCTTATAAAAAAGAGGGAGAGTGATATTTTACACAGGCAGATAGTGACAGGACAATGGGGAATGGTTTTAAACTAGAAGAGAGTTTTAGATCATCTATTAGAAAGAAATTCTTTGCTCAGAGGGTGGTGAGGCCCTGGCACAGCTTTCCCAGAAAAACTGTGGTTGTTCCATCCCTGGAAGTGTTCAAGGTCAGGCTGGATGGGGCTTGGAGCAGCCTGGGACAGTGAAAGATGTCCCTGTCCATGGCAGGGAGTTGGAACTCAACAATCCTTAATGTCCCTCCCAACCCAAACCATTCCATGATTCTTCCCATTGGTCTGCAAGGGTTCCCACTGAGCAGCTTTCAGGAGATTTTCAGATGCTCAGAGTTCAGTAAAGAATTCCAGGTTTGGCAGGTCTTTCAAAACTTTGTATCTGCACTTTTCTATCCATAAGAAAAATCAAAGCTTCCTCTCCCTGTCATGTGTTACCACTTGGTGGATTGACATGAAAGTTCCCGATCCTCCAGTGCCCCTCACGGAACAGATGTTTGGGAGAAGGGATTATCAATATCATTTCACAGGAAGTTTATCAGTGGAGTTCTGACAAGATTAATTTCCTACTTCAGACAATGATTCGTCTATTAGGAGGTTCTTGAATACTTAATTATTAATATAAATTATTAAAGAACCCTGCAGGATTCATGGATACACGCTGGAGTAAGGCACACCCCTAAGGTTGCAGTGTGTCTGAAAATTGTAGAAATGTTCAATATTCTTTAAATAGCCCTGAATTTATGAATGGGTGCATTTTGCAGTTCACTACAAGTTATTTTTCTCAGATTTTAGACAATTTCAGAGCAAGTTATTCCTTTATTCCATGCCAGTGATTTAAAACTTGGAATCATGACTAGGATAAGGGGACTGCAATTCTGAAGTACAGATTTGCACTTCCAGATCCCCAGACACAGATTTGCTTATTTTATGATTTGCTCTAAGGCAGTCCAAAAATTTCCAGGTGGAAACAGAGATTTGACAGAGGGGTTGATTATTTTTTTTTCATCTTCAGAAAAACAAACAAAATCAAAATATTTCTTATTCTTCTTCTTCTAAAACAAGAAGATACTTCCTTTTTATTTCTACTTCTTTTAATTTGAAAAGATATTCCATTTAGATATTTTTTATGCTATGCTGAGGAAACACATTATAAATCTTGAAAACAACATGAAGAAATTAACTGTGGGTGGAAGACAACATTCATTTAAACTTGGATGTGTCAGGCTGGTTTGTCTGTTTGTTTGTTTTCCATTTTCAGTCAGTTGATTTTCTTTTATTTTTCTTAGTTCCATTTAAGATCTGCCTCCAACTTATTAATTTATTTGCTTACCTTGAGGAATTGGCAGTAAAAATGGGAAAAAAACCTGTTATTCCCAGAAATAGCAGGAAAACCTGTTATATCTCAGTTCAGGAAACAGCATATCATGATCAGTGCCTTGAGGGGTCCATAAATTGCTCTACATATCCAGATAACATTTTAATATAAAGGAGAATAAGCAACAGACTAGAAATAACTCTAGAGTAACAGACAGAAATAACTCTAGAGCAATAATAATAATAATAGCAATAATAATAATAATAATAGCAAGAAGAAGAGCAAGAAGAAGAAGAAGAAGGAGAAGAAGAAGAAGAAGGAGAAGAGGAAGAGGAAGAGGAAGAAGAATTCTGTCCAGAGAAGCTGTGGCTGCCCCATCTGTAGAAGTGTCCAAGGCTAGGCTGGATGGGTTCTGAACAGCCTGGTCTCATGGAAGGATGTGAGGACATGACTTTTAGAATCAGAGAATAGAATCATAGAATGGCCTGGGCTGGAAGACACTTTAAAGATTGTCCAGTTCCATCCCCCTGCCATGGGCAGAGACACCTTCCACTGTCCCAGGTTGCTCCAATTTCCATCCAGCCTGGCCTTGGACACTTCTACAGATGGGGCAGCCACAGCTTCTCTGGGCAACCTGTGCCAGGGCCTCACCATTCTGAAAGGGAAGATCTTCTTCCTAATGTCCCATCTAAACCTGTTCTCAGTCTGAAGCTGTTCCTCTTATTCCTGTCAGTCCAGACTCTCTTAAATGGTCTCTCTCCATCTTTCTGGTTGGCACCCTTCAGACACTGGAAGGCTGCAATTAAACCATCCCAGAATCTCCTTGAGGCTGAACAATCTCAATTCTCTCAGCCTTTCCTCCCAGCAGAGCTGCTCCATCCCTCTGATCCCCTTGGTGCCTCCTCTGGACTCCTCCAAGAGCTCCACATCCTTCCTGTGCTGGGCTCCAGAGCTGGATGCAGCTCTGCAGGTGGGGTCTCACTGAGAGGAGCAGAGGAGCAGAATCCCCCCTTCCCCCTGTCCTCACCCTGCTTTGGATTTGCTTTCTGGGCAGCAAATGTACATTTAGAAAATACCTTTCCACTCTGGCTTTTGGGAAGAGGGATAGTCACTACTGACCTTGCTGAAATCTCTGCTGCAAATACGTCAAACTGGCTTAGGGCTGGAGTCTGGGGCTGGATTTGAAGCAGGGTGCTTTGTTAGGCTGAAGGTGCTCCCTCTGGAATGGTGTCCACAGGGGGATGGCAGCACCTTCTGCAGCTTCATTTGTCTGTGCTGCCGTGCCTGACAAACAGCATCTTGAGTGAAAAACAGGCTCCTTCCATCCCAGCATCTCTCCCAAGTGAGGATAACCAGGGAGCTAAGAGATGAAATATTCTCCTTTTCCTCCTTCCCTGTGAGCAGTGGATGGAACTGGCTTAGTCTATGTGTCTTTTTTCTTTTGTTTTTTTCTTTCTATTTTTGTCTTTGAACAAGCAGAGACAATAGACCCAATATTCAGACTAGTACTCCTTTAGACATCAGATAATTGTGCACTTTTCACCTTGTCCATAATGTTTTTGGTACAGGGACATGTTTTTGCAGGGATTCTTCCAACCATTTATCCCTGTCCTGAGCGTTGATGGCTCTCTCAGCCTGGGACAGGGACCCAGCTGTGGCTCAGTCAGGGTCTGAATCTAAACCAGCTTGTCACGATCTACTTTGGCATTTTCCCTGTTGGTTTTTTCTGAACTGGAGACATTTCCACCAGGCACCAAATACTCTCCATGTGTTTCACAGTTATATTTAGCCCAGAAGTATCTGACTCAATGAGTAAGAAAGATTGCTCTTCACAGGTACGTGTTATTCTGATGAAGATAGACACTGAAAAACAGTATAAAATCCATTGTTCCAAATTCCTTTGGAAATTGCTAAAAAGCCTAACCCAAACCCAAACATTTTTGTGGCCTAGTGTTGTGCTTAAAATGTTTGATGAGCTCAGGCTGATTTGGGTTGTCATCTGGCTTAGTGATCAGCCTTTCCTTCTAAATGTCAGTCCCAAGCAAGCAAATCCTACAATCATTTCTCCTTTCTGTGCTGGAGTTCACATCCAAACACCATTTTAAATATGTTCTGGTGAACTTTTTCTTCATAGATTTGTCTAAATCCCTGTCAGTGAGAGGCATGCACTCTGGAAAATGGGGAAGGTGCATCATCAGCTCCTGCCAAGCACCTGTGTAGAGCTTATATGTCAATATGAGCACATGTGACCAAGGGAAAGGTATTGGGTTGTATTTTTCTCCCACTTGTGCATCACTGTCAGGTTTGTATCTGTGAAATGTATCTGTGAAGACACAGATATCTGGGAAACCCAAGAGCTGAGTTATACTACTAATAATAATTGTTATAATAATTATATAATCTATACATTTCTGTCCTGTCTATGCCCTGCCCCCTCAGAACATCAAGGAAGGCAAAGCAGAAAAGGATCTCTGCCCCAAAACCTTTACATTGTGCAGTGTTTGACACCATCAACTGGCTTCAACACCATCACACATGTAAAAATATTATGATTGTGCCATTTGACTCAATATTTTAGTGACATGAGGAAAGACATGGTGTCTTCCAAGTTTTCTGTGCAGCTTGAAGCAAACCAGCTTACTGAGCAAAAAGAAAATGGATTTAGGGAAGGAATATGCAGCTATATTGAGTAGCATGTTCTGAGTCTCTTCCAATTATTTCAAGCCATTCCTACACTCCTGTGGATTTGCTGATTTTGTGAATTTGAACATCCCTGGAGATCTTTATTCCCATTTCACTAAGCCTTTACAAGCTGCTGGGTTTTTTCCAGTAGGGTTGCACTGGAGATGGGGGTAAAGTCATAGAATCTTGGAATTATCAAGGTTGGAAAAGGACAATGAGATTGCCAAGTCTGTAGGAGTTGAAGGAAAACCAGGGTGGTGCTTGGGACAAAATATCCAGACACAATTGTTCCCATGTCCCTACACACCAGTAGAGCAGAAGAACAAGGCTGTGCCTGCCTTGTGCGAAAGATTTGTGTGTCCCTTGATATGGGACATATTCCTCATCCCCTGCTCCAAACCAACAAATTAAAAATGAAGTCTCCTCTGCTTTCTCCTGTCTCCAGCACCAATGGATGCCTCAGCTTGGGATTTTGCCTTCTCTGCTGATCCCAGACTTACCCCGGTGGATCTGGCACTCTGTACTTCTGAGAGGCTTGTGAGGAGAGGATTGGAAAGACAAGGCTTGAAATTAGCAATATCTGACTCTAAATGTGGGTTTTGATGTAAAAACCACTATTTTCTTTCTATTATTAAAAAGAAAAGAAAAAAAAAAACAACAAGCCAACAAACATGGCTCATTATGTTCTAAATGAGCCTCTGGATAGAGCAGCCTTCTTCAAGCAAAATGTAGAAAGAAAATGTCATTTATGAAGAAGGAAAGGACACACCCAATCAGCATAGAGGCTTTTAGGCTGTGTTGCCAAGACTGATCAAAATGAGGCAGAATTAGGGATCTGGAATTGGCCCTGGGGGCTCATCTGCTCCATTGATGGATTTCAGGACCATGATTGTTCTCTCTGCCTCAATCTCCTCAAGTCCATGTTTTCCAAAGCAGATAAAGTGCTTTTCCCTACATAAAATGTACTTTATTGGTCCTAAAGTGCCTCTTGGATTGCCTTCCAGATTTTCCAGCACCCTCCAAAGGCTGTGCCTAAACCCAAAATCTCTCAGACCAGAGAAGGAGATGTTTTCTAGGGTTCATATTCTCCCTGGCTATGATGGAAAATATCTTTGAGTGTAAATGGTCTTGCTTTCCATTAAAGTACATAATGAAAATAATGAGTCAGGTTTTATTCAAGCCCCACCAATTTCGAGCACTAAAATAGGCTATAAAACTTGAATGTCATTCAAAATGAGAACTAAAAGAAAGCAAACAGAAGAGAAAACCCATACAAGAGTCACACTGGTTGCGTATTTTGAGGTTAACATGACATGACTGTGTCTCTTAAGCTCATTTAAACATTTAATTTTGTTCTCTTGTTCCATCCCTGAGTACATATGGATTTTACAGAGGTTTAACAGGACAGAAGAAAGTTACCCATAATTGAAACAGGCTTTATGCACGAGTCACGATGTTGTGTTCAACACTCAGAGGGAGAAAAACATGTTCTTTCTGACTGAAGTGGCTTATTTTCAGATTAAGGGAAACAGCTGTGAGCAGAGACAGAACCGTTCCTCAGAAGAGCACCACCAACAAACGGTTTGCTGAAATCTGTTCAAAGAGATTAATCTTAGAACCTTAGAATTAATAATGCAGAGTAAGTAGGGAAGGACTCCTGTAGCATAAAATCAGAGAATGGTTTGGATTGCAAGGGACTTTGGAGATTATCCAGTTCCAAGCCCCTGCCTTGGGCAGGGACACCTTCCACTAGACCAGGTTGCTCAGGGACTCATCCAGCCTGGCCTTGAACATGTCCTGGGATGAGGAGTCCACGACCTCACTGGGCAACCAGTTTTGGTGTTTCCTGAACCTTATAGTAAAGAATTTGTTCTTAATACCTGCTCTAAATGAAATCTACCTTTTTTCCATTTAGGACCATCTCCCCCTGTCCTGTCACTCCTTGCCCTTGCCCAAA
>VYXF01009974.1:122730-177951 GCA_013397295.1 Polioptila caerulea | reverse complement strand
TTTTTAATTTAGTAAAAAGATTACTGCTACTTCCTGCTGTTCTGCACTCCGTACCTGTGTATTTGTCGTGTTTGCCAGGCGAGTGAGGGTTGCGATAGGCCTTGTGCAGTAGCAGTATGTAAACAAGGTTATTATTATGTTGTCGTACGGCCTCCTCTGGGGTCCTGTGGGAGAGCTGGGGGAATGTGCAGCGGTGGAACTTGACCTGCATTTACAGTGTTTCAGTGTAGTGTGGGGAGACAGTCCTATGGACAGGGCTGGGGCTGCTCCCCTGCACAAGAGAAGGCTCCAGGCACAGCTCAGAGCCCCTGCCAGGGCCTCAAGGGGCTCCAGCAGAGCTGCACAGGCCCTGGGGACAAGGCCTGCAGGGACAGGACACAGGGAATGGCTGCCAGTGCCAGAGGGCAGGCACAGATGGGATCTTGGGCAGCAATTGCTGTGTGTGAGGGTGGGCAGGGCTGGCACAGGGTGCCCAGAGCAGCTGTGGCTGCCCCTGCATCCCTGGCAGTGTCCAGGGCCAGGTTGGACAGGCCTTGGAGCAGCCTGGGACGGTGGAAGGTGTCCCTGCACATGGCAAGGGATGGAATGAGATGATCTTCAAGTTCCCTTCTAACCCAAATCATTCAGTGATTCCATGATACTCCATCTTGTCTATGTTTTCTTTGAAATGCTGAGAACATGGTGCCGTGTGTAACACTTGATAGTGCTGCTTCTTCCTAAGTTGGTGCTGCAGTTTTTAAGTTTCACCCTTCCTAGATTTTTACCTGTTTTGAGTGTGTTCCATGATATTAGTACTGGCAGCTTTCTGAAGACTTTATTTTCTTTACTGAGAATGTTTGTGGGAATGATCTGAACTACCTCACAAAGTGGAGATGTTTTCCTTGGTTTCTTAATCTCTTTCTTGTTGTCCCTATGGACAACCATATAGAGGAAGGACATTGAAGTCATGACTATCAAAGCTCTTTGAAAACGCTGAATTAATTGACCAGTGTCCTGTAACAGCAGGGTTAAATCTAAGTGTCAAGTGCGGGTGTGCTTCTTGAATAGAAGGCAAGTAAAGATTGCAGGAAAAAAACAATCCCAGAGGAGTTACTGTGTCATAGTTTTGGTTTTGATTCAGGCCCCTGGCGCGTGCCAGGCAGTCGAGCCTTCAAACTGCTGCCTAAGAGAATTGGTTCCCTGCAGGAAGGTGGTGAGTCATGGATGACACTGCTGTCTCATTAAGGACATGTGTGTGGTGACTCTAGTCTTTGGCCATCCCTTCCAGGTGAAATTCACTGTGAAACAATTCACTGGAGGTGTCACATGTGAGAGCCCTGAATTCTCCAGTGCTACACATGACCCATTTCTGGCTTTTCTGTTGCTATTACTGTGCTCACCTCTGTTAATACCCGGGCATGCCCGAGGATGCAGTTTGCGGGTCAGTCACATTAAGGACTTTTCCATTCCCATGCCACAGAAAAAGCTGTAATCCTTTGAAAAGCTGGAATTCTTGTGAGCTGAGAGAAAGGCTGGCTCAGCTGCCGAGCTGCCAAGTGGTGGAATGGAGCCCAGGGCTTTCTGACAGAGTAGCCCCAAAGTTAAACGTGTGCAGCACCAGACTGGGTAAAACACAGTGAGGTGGCAAAACCAGTGCACCTGGAAATGGTGAAGAGAAGCCCCTGTGTCTGCTAGTTTCTGTACATGGCACTCAGCTTGATGCCTTAGGATTTTAGCTTTTATATTTTTCATATATTTGTAATCCTGCAATCCTTTAGTGTATAACTCTAAACTCATACACAGTGTTAGCTCTTGCTTTCCCATTTTGGTCAGACACAACAATTCCTCTCCAGGCCTGGGAATCAAGGACACCTCACTGTCTCAGGCCCTGAGAAATGTAAGCAAAAGTGAGTTGGGGGGCAGCAAACTTGGGGTAAGTGACTTCATTACCTGAAGCTGTAAATGGAAGATTAACCCCCAATATGCAAATGGACCAAACTTACAAAAATATGAAAACCCATGACTCGTTGTCCATTTTTGGGTGCAGCCCCTTGGGGGCTCTGTCTGTCCCAAATGTACCTGAAGGCCCTTCATTAAATATAACTGCTTTTTATTCTCTTATTTTTGTCTTGTCCCTGTTTTTAGGTAGTCCCAAAAAGGCATCAAGGTTATTCCAGAGATATTTCCTGAAAAGTCTGAAGTGTCCTTAGAATTTGAGAGTCATTGATGGTGTGCAAGGAGAAGAGAGTGGTCAGGCATGGGGCAAGGCTAATGAGCTGGTGCCATTTTCCCATCCCTGTGAGTTTTCCAGGCCAGGTTGGATGAGGCTTTGGGTGACCTGGTCTAGTGGAAGGTGTTGCTGCCTGTGCAAGGGGTTGGAGTGAGATGATCTTTAAGGTCCTTTCCAGCCCAAACCATTCTGGGAATCTCTGATGCATGGCTTAAGCAGAATTTTCCTCCATGTTAATTCAGAACTTGATTTCTCTCATTCTTTCTCAGACAAAATCTCTTCTAATGATTATGCCATTTTTTTTTCCCCTAGGAAAGTGAGAAGTGAAAGGCAGAACATAAATTTTAAAAACAGCTGTGTCTGGGAGGGATGCAGGCTGATACTGAGAGATCAAGGGTGTTTATTCTGTAGGGGGACTGCAAGAGGAAATGTTGATATATTGTATAGGGGAGAGGACCAGCATGTGTTTGTGAAGTATGTGGATCGATACACTGTATAAATGTGATTTAGCGATACAGTATCCTGTGGAAGTTATTGACTTTGAGGTAATTGCCAGGAGATGCTTATTATGACAAGTCTCAGCTTAAAGAATTGCATTGATGTATTTTTAGCCTCTCACCTGCAGCTTTAGCTAGTGAGTCAGAGCTGTTGTGATCAGAAGTGTTTACAGGTTTTAAAACACCAGAAAACAGTATGAAAGCAAAGCCAGAGAAATTACATTTTTTTTTTGTAAAGGACCTGCGACCGTATGTTGAGAGTAAAATAAGCCTTGAGATCAAGGTGAACTAGTGCCTTCATTTGAGCTGTTTTCATTTATGCATTCTCTTAAGGCAAAAATATTCAGATGTTTAATAAAAATATATGTGATACTGTGAGCAAGTTTCCAAAACTGTCATCTTTCCTCTTCTTATTTATTATTTCTCCATATTAAGAACTTGTACTCATTTCACCTTTGTTCATTGTTACATTATCTGGGTCATCCAAAACTGGAGCACTGTGACCTAACTCGTCAGTCCTGCTCCTAATAAAGTGCCAGGTCTACACAATTTACAGATTGGCTAATCACTTTGCCAGTTTTTTTGTTTTACAAGTTGGCAAATGATTTACAGATTATCAAAATCTTAGTTCATTTCTTAATGCTGTGTTTTGGGAAGGAAGCTAATCTATACTTTAGATTAGGGTTATGGGAATTATTTACCCTCAAACTAATTGTAATTTAAACTTGATTTATGGTTTTAATGGCACTGTTAAGTTTTTCTACATCTCCAGTGTGTATTAATTGCTGAAAATAGGTATTTCAGTAATTGTTCAGATGTTACCATGGGTTTAGAATGTAGCTAAGGGTTACATTCCAGACTTGCTTTGTTTTGAAATTACTGTTTTGAAAATATTTATCCAGTTAGTAAAATATTCTGTAAAATGTAAGATGGATCTGGATCACAGAGTAATTTTTTTTTTGTCAATGTGATGAAATTAAATAACTCTTCTTAGGTGTCAGAGTCCTGTTATCTTGATTATTTTCTGTGCTAATGAAACAGTCTGTCCTGTGATATTTATAGACTTTTACTTAGAAATGTTGAAGCCTTGTGCAAGAGCTGACCAAGATAACACACACTGGTAGACTTGGTAGATTTGTTTTTACCTTTAATATTATGAAAACTAATATTTTAAACTTTTATGTTTAAAAGGGCTTTTGGAGTCATAATGCTGACAAATACTACTTTTGGTGTTGGTGGGGTTTGGGATGCAAGGTGGAGAATTCACTTGGCAGTGACCCTGTTAATTTTTTGTTTTCTTAGGAAAAAAAGAAAAGAAGTAGTGAGGAGCCCCAGGTACAAGAGCCTGATGATGTTTTCCTGCCTCCTGTGGCAGAAGGGCCTTCTCAAGCCGGGAGAGTGCAAGTGGAAAATCCTGGAGAATTTACAGAAATTCAGCTCAGAGATGAAGTGGACAATAGTAAAACCATAAGTGATGTGTCTGACATCCCACAAAGTCATTTATCTTCAACGAATGAAGGGGCTCTGGCAGTGACTCTGGAGCCTCCCAAAGATGCAGAAGAGGCCAAAGCTGATCCTTCCCAGGAGGAATGCGTGGGAGATGTTGAGAGGAGCGAGAAGAAGCTGGACAAACCTCAGAGCCCTGTGGAGGCAGTTGCTAGTGGATCTAGAAATTCTGATTTACTGGGTAGTACATTTCAGTCCAGTACTGCTCCCCCTCTGTTAGTGATGGGCTTTGTGCAGGGCAGAAGAGCTGAGAACCGACAAGACTTCAGAGATCCTCTGGCCTGCTCTTCAGAGAAGCTTCCCCTCAGCACCGCTCAGCGCTCCGAGAAATCCAAGTCGCGCGTTCCGCGGCCGGTTTATCCGGACCTGTCCTTGGAGCTGTCCTACGAGAAACCCACCATCATGGCAGTAAAGCCCCTGCTGCACCACGAGAGGCTGTACCCAGAGCTCCCCTCTGAGCCAGAGCTGGTGCCATTCACCAGGGAGCAGCTGAAAATCTTTGAGCCCTGTTCGTGGCTGGAGAACGTTGACTCCTATGCCGAGGAATTCGAGAGTGTGGCTCACCAGGACAGGCACGAGTTCTACGAGCTGCTCCTGAACTACATGCGCTGCAGGAAGCAGCTGCTGTTGGCTGAGGCAGAGCTGCAGGCCATGGCAACTGACTGCCAAAATGTGAAGGGGAGATTATGGACTTTCAAGGAGCAACAGAAAACTGTGCAGGTGCTGTTGCTGAAGCTACTTCTGAACCTGAACAGTTCGGAAATTAACTTTATTTACTGCCAGGTTTATTGTAGTTAAGCTGTTTTGTTGTAAAAGAATCACAGAATGTTAAGGGTTGGAGAGGACTTCAAAAATCATCTAATCCCATCCCTGCCTTCCATGGACAGGGACACCTCCCACTAGACCAGGTTATTCAAGACCTTCCTGGCTTTGAGCACTGCCAGGACTGGGTTACCCAACCTTCCTGGGCAACCTGTTCCAGTATCTCACCATACTCACAGTGAAGATTTTTTTTCCCAATTACTAACCTAAATTTCCCCTTCTTTTGGTTTAATCCCTTTAGTCCTTGTCCTGTCACTACAGTTCCTGATGAAGAATCCCTGTCTAGCTTCCCTCTAGGCCCCTTCTAGATACTGGAAGGTGCTGTGAGGTCTCTACACTCCTCCAGGCTGAATAGGCCTGACTTTCTCAGCCTGTCTTCATAGGGAAGGTGCTCCACTCCTCTTAACCAACTTACTTGCTTCCTCTGGACCTCCTCTGGCTCCAACAGTTCCATGTCCAGAGTTTATTGCCTTTACTTTCTGTCTCTCCACTGACCCCCAGTACTTCAGAGTATCATCCTGTTGAGACTTAAGACACTTTGCTTTTTGATTTTTAGCCTCTGACACGTGCAGGACAGTGGGATGTGTGTTGCTGATTTCTTTTGGGGTCAGAAAGGATGAGCTGTGTACACCCAGTTCTGTCCGTGGTGTCAGGTGAAGTTTGTACCCCAGCACTCCAAGCAGAAGTGGGGGACACGTGGTGGAGTGACTGCAACAGTGATGTCCCATCTGGGCTGCAGGGACATTGATGTCATTCCTGCTGTCAGAGTGGCAGCTGCAGGGGAGCTGGAGTCGTGCTCAGCAGCAGCCCCGTAGCTCCAGGGGGTGTTAGGGCCATCCACTTGCAGTAACTTGTTCTGTAAGTGTAGCTGTACTATTTTTTACTTCCGGGGTGAGCATGGTACTCTGTAACATTTTTGTCTGCAAACCAGAGGGGTTTATGGAGCTCTTTGGGGCACACATCAGAAAAGTTTTCCCCCAGATTCCTGTGACACTTGCCTTTGGAGCTCAGCATTACAGTGGGAGTGAATAAAATTGTTCTGATGCTGTTTATAGCCAACACATCATCAAAATTGTCCAAAGATGCTGAACACCTATGCATAGGGCAGATTTTACTGTTTTTGTGAGTGCAGTTCACCAGAGTTGAGGAACTGAACACATCTGAATTCTTTCCTCTTTCTTGGAGAAAATCCTGAGCCTCACTGGATTCTAAGATTTGCAGTGATCGTTTTCTGTACCAAAAGCAATTTTGGCTTCACTCTTGCATCCTCTAAGGTCATCACAGAGTTGTCTAAGATTGCTGCTTGCTTTGTTTCATCCCAATTCACTATATATTTATTGTGTGTACAAAATAATTGTTGTCTTTATACCAATTTAAAATTCATATTCTGTAGTTCATAATTTAGGAAACACAGGGATGCTTTCAAGGTAAGCTTTCAAAGTGCTGGTTCTTAGGAATATTTCCTGATTGCATAAAAGATTAACAGGAATATTATTTATTGTAAGAATAACAAGAATGTTATTTATTGTATTTTTCTTATGCTGAAGAAATAGAGATGAGGCAGAGGAAAACTGGCCTGAGATTTTAATTTCAGTTTGGGAAAAGGTTTGAGTGCAGGTTATTTCTACAGATTTTAAACATGCACCGGTGAATTGCTGCAAATTATCAGTCCTAGGAGTTTGGAAAGTGTTTGTCTTGTTGTGAATGTTTTAGCTTTAAAATAGCAGATCCAAATATATGGAAATCTGTAAACTGAGAAGCAGGTGCCCTCACTGGGAGTGAGACACCTGGTTTTGTTCCTATCTCTCAATGCTGCAGGCAAATAACTTCTGGCTGTTTCTAAGCCTGAGTTACTGAGGGGTTTTATAATATTTTTTCTTCAAGAGTCAAGGATATGAATCTTCAGCAATCAGTAGCTCTAAAAAGCACACAGGATATTGCCAGATGTTTGTCCTTTCCATCTGTGAAATGTCTGCTTTTATGAAAGCTTTGAAATCTGTTTAGGAGAGGGTTATACCATGCTTGATTTCTGTTTGGGTGGCCCAACAAAATGTCAGAACTGCTGTCATGAAATATTTGCTCTCTCTTCAGGGTGTGTGTGCAGATCAGTGCAAGGTGACGGGTCACCACCGCTACCAGACAGTGGAGCTGAACGAGGGCGTGCTGGGGGAGCTGAAGAAGCTGTTTGAGGCCAAGGCAGAGCACGTGCACCAGACCCTGGCACTGCACTCCTACACCTCGGTGCTGTCCCGCCTGCAAGTGGAGTCCTACGTTTACAGGCTGCTCAGCAGCTCGTCCCTGCTGAGATCTGTGGCCCTGCAGCAGCAAGAGCAAGGTGTGTCTGCTGGTCTGGAATGCTCCCAGCCCTGGTCAGGGTGCACAGCACCTTGTGCAGCTGCAGTTTTGGAATCTTGTGGTGGAATTTGTTACTCCTCTGTTACAAAAAACTGTTGATCTTACATAGGGATCAATGAAACTATTTTCTTGCGGGAAAATGTCCAACTCCTTTGACTTTATTACCTGGGCAGGAAAAGCTGAATGCACGAGTGACTTCTGCTGTCTGAGCTGCAGACTGACACTGATTACTGTACAGAAACACAATTTCTTTGTTTCTATTAAAAAATTCCCAATCTTTTGTTATCCAAGGCAATATCTAATACAGTTCTTTTTCCCAATTCTAAAATCTGCTAATCTTTTTCCTGCTTTACTTCCTCTTGGAAGGCCATTTGAAATCTTAAGCTCTTAATATTTAGAATTATTTGATATTCATCCTAAGAGTTTTGTTTGAATTTGTGCCAATCTTTTAGCTAAAGTATTTCTCCTCCTCCTCCTGCTCCATATGTTTTTCTTCCTAATTGCTTGTCCCTTTGCACTCCACTTCCCAGATAGTTTATATGCATAATAAATGGTGGTTCTTACAAAGCTGATGTTGAGGGAAGGCCTTCTGTGAGAGTAACCATAGTATATTCTTCTTATAATTATAATTAGTGTCCAGAGCTTAATGATAAGATTCAACAAGGTACTCCAAGTATTCTTTTCTGACAGATTTAGCAGGCAGCTATGTTGAAATATCTTGGTGTCTGCAGATACAGAGAGCAGTTTTATATGCAGCCCCAAACCCATTGTTCATTACTGCTACTTCTTGTCAAAGCTTTATTAATTCTGTTTTTAATTTACAGTTTCAAAGCAGTCGGAAAATCTCTCTTCAGACTTGAGCCACTTGAAGGAATGTATCAGTGTCCTTTTCAGCTTCACTCGCAGGGTTATTGAAGATCCTCAGTTTCACAGTGACCTTCTCATGTGGCTGCAGAGACTGGTGAGGGAGTAGACATGGATATATCTGGTCCAACACACAGGATGAATTTGGGAAGAGTTTCTGGAAGTGTTACTGTTTTGCTCCCTGTCCCATGGGCAATGTTTTTTTTGGTGGGGTTTGTCCTACTTGAGGAACAGAATCTCTAGGCAGATCTTTAGAATTGGTTCCCTTGTCTGATAAAGTCAAGCAGCATTAGTGAGGACTGGCACCTGAGCAGCCAACACTGCTCACAGTGAATCTAATAATACTCACTGTGCTTTTGCTTATTTTGAATTTAGAACTGTTCAGACTTGTCATGTTTGAGAAACTTTTGTTCATGCCAATTTCTAAATAAATAAGATCTTACTGCAGCTGTAGAAAAAATAATTACACCAAAGAAAACAATTAGTGTCTCATAAGGCAAGCAAACAAATTTTAAATACTGTTCTTCTGTAACATGCTCTGAAAATTCAGGTTTGTTACAGAGTATGAGAAAAGAAATGAACAGTATTACTCCAGTTAGCAAGACTGTAAGGAAATGAACTTCAAAAATATTTATCTGATTGCAATATACTTCCCTGTAGGTGTCTGTGCTGCAGAGAATTGGCTGTCCTGGTGACCATCTCTTCCTCTTCAACCACATCCTTCGGTGTCCGGCTGGCATCAGCGAGTGGGCTTGTCCATTCATCCAGGTGTGAATGTTTAATTCTTTACTGTCAGCAGGTTGGAGTGGGAGTGGTGTGGGTAGGACAGGAGAGTGTCTTGTGCCTGCTTTATCCCTTATGACCCACACTGCCTTTCCTGGTGCGTGGAATCCTGGTGGCAGTGAGGGGTTTGTCAGGGAGTGCATTTATCTGTGTTAGGCCAACTATGTGCAGGTTAACAGGGGAGCACACTTCACTCTTGACTGGAGAGATTCCATGGAGGGGAGTTAAGGCCTTATGCACCAGGTTTTGGGAGTGTTCTCCAAAAAGTGGAAAGCATATTTAGGCTTGAAGCAGCAGCTCTGTGTAAAAAGTGAGATCAGGGTCAGCTCTTTGATGTGCAGGGATCAGGAGGAAGAGATTTTTTTATATCCTGTACATTGAAGTGAGACTGGTTTACGGGGACAAAGGAAGGGTTCACTTTGTCTAGGTCAGAGGGAGTGCAGATGTCCAAAGGCACCAGGGTGTTCTTTCAAAGAACATAATTTGCTCTTCTAAGAGGGGAGAACGATGGAAATCTAGACACAGGAAAAGGCCTTCAATTACACTTACACGAAAGGCATAGAAGTATAGAATAGAATAAATTAGCTTGGAAAAGACCCTTAATATCACTGAGNCGACAGCAGGAGGCGGGCCCGGCTCCCCGCCGCCGCTCAACCCCCTTTTTGTTTTTCTAAATGATTCTTTTGGAAAAGTCATAGTGTTTTGCCATGGCAATACTTTGTCCAGGGTAGGGGTGCTGTCTTTTATGGATTCTTTAAGTCTTGACAAAAAGCTAGTAAGAAATATGAATTTCTCTGCTAAGAATAATTTGCCCTTTGCTTATTTAGATTTACTTAGATTTTTGCATTTAATTTCAGATCAAAGTCTTGGGTAACCCATCGGGTGTCTTTCATTTCATGCAATCTCTTGCCTTGCTTATGTCTCCTGTCAAGTAAGTATGAACATGACTTTATAAATATGTTCTGAATATTTAAGAGTAGAAAACACAGCACACAATCTACTTGTAAAACTCTGAAAGTTCATTGCAGGCAAAGTCATAAAAGCAGGCACAAATAGATTCACAGTTTAATTCAAACTCTTTTCATGCATTCATCTTAAAATTCAGCCTTGGCAGTATCTCCTTGTGCTTTGCACAGTATGATGCAGCTTTCTTTCAGCTGTGAAATAGCTTGTGAAGACTGACAGACCCACAGGTTTTTTGTTGCTGTGGCTTCTGAAATATCTCTTGCTTTGCACCGTGGCTTGGTTTTTATATTGTCTCTGCAGGAGAATCCCCCAAGAAAAGGGATTAAGCTGTTGTACACACTGATTTGACTTCTTGATACATTTTTCATCCTTTTTTTTTTAAATTTATTTTTAAAATCTAGTAGCAGTGTGGTGCTTGGAGAAGCTAGTTAATGAAATCAGTCACAAGTGAAAATGGTTATGTTCTCCAGATAAAATGCATAACTTGTCTCTCCCTCTGCCCAAATTTTAAGGTCAGAGAATCAAACTGCTGGTATTTAGGGTTGTCACTGTGATCTTGATAGTTTGGGTCTGAGTTAAGTGTTAATTGAAAGCAGTTATTTAAAAGGATTTCATTTTCACATTTCCTTTCTAGGACTAGCTGGGGAAACCAGTGTATCCTAAGGAAATGTGTGTTGCCAGTGCCTTTTGATACTTGAGTTTGGAACAAGGGCCAACTTAATGTGTCTGGGGTGCTGCTCTAAATGTTGATACCAGAACTCAGAGCCTCCACAGGGCCTGCTCTTACTGGTAAAAGAGCTGAGGCTTGTCTGTTACTGCTCCTGCATGTCAGGAAACAGCTTGTCCTAGAGTCATTTACAATCACAGGATTGGAAAACACCTTTAAGATTGTTGAGCCCAACCCTTAACCCAGAACTGCTGTGTCCACTGCTGAACCGTGTGTTTTGGGGCCACATGCACAAGCCTTCTGAGCCCTTCCAGACATGTTGACTCCACTACTGCCCTAAACAATCTGTTGCAGTGCCTGACCAAGTTCCCATGAAAAAAATTTCCCTAATATCTAATCCAAGACTCCTCTAGTGAAACCTGAGGCTGTTTTTGGTTCTATCACCTGTAACTTGGGAGCAGAGCCCTTTCCCCCCGGCTGTCCCCTCCTGGCAGGAGCTGTGCAGAGCCACAAGGGCCCCCCTGAGCCTCCTTTGCTCCAGNNTGCCCGCGCCCTCTTGCCCCCCTGGGCCCCCCTGGCTCATGTCCAGCCACTGGCACCAGCTCCCCCAGGCCTTTCCTGCAAGGCATCTTTCTGCTTTACTTGATAATTTCTTCCTCTTGCATCTGTTTTTTTTTAATATCTTCCCTTAACTGAAATATTACTGAATTCAGAATTTTTAATTTTCTAATTTTTTACACTTGATTTTTCGCTTTAAACCAGAAATCGTGTGGACTTCATGTGCCATATGAAACCAAGTGAAAGGAAAAGTTCCTCTTCATCTGGGAAGGAATCTGGGAACTGGACTCTGGTAGATGAAGGAGGAGAAGAGGTACAGCAGATGACTTCTTTTGTTTCTCTTTGTTTTGTCCTTTATGCTTTTGTTCAAGCTCATTGATCTTTGTGAAATGGACGAAGAAAATCTGACTTGTTAAGTTAAAAAGCATGATTTGAATTTACTTCTATTTTAATCTCCTTTTATATCTGTGTTATAACTGTAGAGAGTGGAGCTTCCAGCAGTGAATATTAGCAGAGAGAATTAAAATATTTCAGTTACTCCTAACAAAACTGTAATTAGTACAGTAGTGAAGCCCTTTACTGTTGGTTTTACTATAAAGCTACTGACAGCACTTGTATTTGTCTGCAGGATGAGGATCCTGAAACAAGCTGGATTCTACTCTTGGAAGATGACTTGATTGCTCTGTTGTCACAGTTCCCATTTCATGAACTCTTTCAGCAGTTCCTTGGGTTTACATCTGAAGGTAAATCAGTTATTCTGAGAGAGTTATTCTTCATTTTGCTTATGCTAATTATATTAATGACTGCCACTGCCAAGAGTGCTACTGTATTATGAAACTCTCTGAGAAAAATAATAATTAACCTGTGCAAAAGCTTGCAGGCAAAAGTGATGACATGGAAGTATATGCCATGAGCATGGGATAAATAAAACCCTCATAGCAATATGCATGCAGAACATTAGAGTCTCTTCCCTTAGTTTAGATTTGGTTGTCAGTTTCCAAAAGTGCTTTCAGAACTATTTTTTCCCCCTCACCTCTTAGTTGTAATGTTACTGTGATTTTTCTCTGATTTTTTTTTTTTTTTTTTTCAAAATCTCTGGACAAGTACATGAAGGTAATTGCTTGCCAGAGGTCTTAGTACCTGCATAGTTTATTTGTACTTTCATACTTAGCAGGTATTTATTGTTCATTTCATAAACAAAACATATATTTCAGTTCACAGTATGGTGAATTGTTGCTTTGACTGATCGTTAAGTAACTTAAAAATCCAAAATTCACGCCTTTTTTTTGACTCTTATTTTTATGTCTCCATCTTAGGTGCTTATTTTCCTGAAAAAACATCTCCCCAGAAGATGATGAAGATTTTTGCCTTTGCAAACTCCTTAGTGGAACTTCTCTCTGTGGGGTTAGAAACCTTTAACAGAGCACGGTACCGACAGTTTGTGAAGAGAATTGGTCAGCTCATCAAGTAAGAGATTTTTTTTTTCTCTGTGGTGTGATTGAATGTGTTTTATACAAATATTTGATATTCAGAGCTGCTAAAAAATCCCCAGAACCAACCATCAAACAACCAAAAAAAAACCCAAACCCCACCCGAACAGTTCTCAGGTAGGTTTTGCTCTGACATTTGGTCAGTTCAGGGTTAGCCAATCTGGGAATCTGAAATAGGGAATTGCAAAATCTAAATGCAGTGGGTACAAAGGAGCCAGGTGAGCTGTGGAACAACAGGCTGACTTCCATTAGTGATGATGTTAGGCTTCTCTTGAGTAGTCACTGAAACTCAACAAACAGAAATTCTTTGACTTTCCCCTATCCATAACCAATGTTACTGATTTATTTCCGTGGTTGCCTAGAATTGTTTTGGGGTTTTAATTTGCTGCCTGCAAATTGTCCTGTAGTTGCAGTCACTAAATGTAATTGAAGCCTAAAAGCTCCTCTTTATTTTTAAATCTATAGCATTCACTCTATATGGCTTCTACGTATTCTCAAGGGAGAATGCAGTCAAATCAGAAACAAAATCTATCTTTTTCTTTGTGTTATGAAGGCAGTAGCTTTCTCAGTGTAATTATTCCTGTGAACTTTCTGTATGTGCTGCCATTTCATCCTGTACAGTTACCTTAAGCCTCCAAAGGTCACACACAAATTAATTTGGTATAACAGAGTATTATGCCTTGTTTGCTTGCAAAACCAAGGAAGGAGAAGACAGAAATTTGACTGATACAATTTATATGGAAACCTCTGGAACCCAGAGGGCAAAATCTTGGACTTGTATCTTGTGGCTAGACTCTGATCTGATTGCCCTTGTCTGTGTTTTCCTGTGGTGGTGACATACTTAATGATCCTTCTTTGGTTTGTTTTCCCTGCTGTGTAGGATGACACTGTGTCATGTGAGTGACCACTGGGCCCAGTATGTTAGTGGCAATAAACAGTATGGATCAGTTGAACACCCCTACTCTGTGGAAAAATTGCAACTGGAGTTTGATGAGCTGTTTTTTAGAGCTGTTCTACATGTTCTGAAGGCAAAAAGGTGGGTAATCCCTTCACTGGCTTAGTTTTGGAGGGGTTGAATGCTTGAAACTGGCATTTGGAGTGGCTTTAAATACTTGAAGGTTTAAACAAGACTGAAGTAAGTAGGATTTTTCAGTGTATTGGTAGCATCAGGGTGGGGAGGAACTAGCCATGAATTATAGCAACAGACAGAAGCTCTGAAATCAGTTCAGAATGAGGTTGGCTCAGAATTTGAGGTGCTAATACACATCCTCACATTCCTAATTCTGTTACATAGCAGAGGTGTGGGCCAGAAATGTCTCCTTTCCAAATGTTGGGATTTATCAGGGTGGAGCTGTTCCTAGCTGCCTCTTCAAATCCAACAGGTTGGGAGTCTGGCTGTTCATGTCTGAGATGCCTTATGGAACCTTGTCCAGCAACATGCTTTGGAGGCTCTTCTTTGTCATGCACTGTGCTGAGAACGAGCACCTGGAGCAGCTCTGCTCTACTCTTCAACCTGCTGACTACAAGCAGAGACTCAAAGGTAAAATCCCCTCACACAGAACCAGTTCTAATCCATTCAGCTGCTGCTGCATCAGCCATGGATTTAACTCTTTGCAGGCTGCATTGTTAAATGCACCCTTGAGAGCATGACTGGTCCAGTGGCTGCAGAATTGGCTTGGACAGTTCATGGTTTTCCAGTAACTGTTTGCCCAAATTGTCATTTTAACAGCAATTGATAGATTTAGTGCCCTAGTTTTCTCTGTGGCTGCCTCAGAGCTGGAAGAGTGATGTGCAGGAGGAGCCTCTTGTGTATTCTTGTATGACTTCCCATCTTGACCTTCAGCAATATTTGGAGAGTGAGGTTTAAATCCTAAAGTACAGACTTCTGTATCACTTAGGATTGGTGCAGCAATTCCTTTGTTGGATTTGTTTGTTGGGTTTTTTGGGTTTTTTTTCTGTGACTGGTTGACTGTTGAGCTGCAGATAGTTGTATAAAATAATGTATTTTTAGCATCCTCCCTTTTTTTCCCACTAAACTTGCTAATTTTGGCTTTCGTAACTCACATTGTGGGAGACAGCTTATCATCCCCAACTATGTTTCCTTTATTTCAAAACTTCTTTTTGTACATTTCTTGCCCTAAGTGACACTTTTTATTTTGATTTCCTCTTGACTTTTGTCCCATGTTGATCTCCACAGTGAACGTGGTGTCTTCAGCTGTAGCAGAGCTATTTAGAGGCCAGTTGGAATGTTAGTTTCCCTCTGCTGCTGCATTCATGGATAATATTTCAGGACTTGATTGACAGGGGGACAGGTAAACAAGCAGTTTACTCCTCCCTACTTTACAGCTTCTTTGCTGTCTTCAGGGACAGCAAATCTCATTTTTGGCAGTTCTGCTTCTCAGCTGGTTGGTATCCCAGGTAGCTGTTACCCCATCTACCCAGTCTTGATGGTGAAGCAGGAGAAAATGGTGATTCTGAGAGGTTACTGAGTATCTTGACTCTGTGCAAGCTCAGCTAACATTTAAGGTGATGTACACAGAAAGGGAGAGAGATACCAAGATTGTAGTTGTGTGCACTTGATGAAGTGCTGATCTGGTAAGCATTTGCCAGCCAAAACAGTAACTGTTACACTGTTTCAGTAGAATGTCTTTATTTATGGTTTTGCTACAAAATTTTTACTGCATCTGTTATGGGTTGCAGTAACAAACACGGATTTTTTTTTTTAAATATAATTATCATTTTCAAGCATTGTTTTGCTTCTAGCTAACTTCTATGTTTCTAAGTCCCTGGTATGCTGATGCAGGATTTCTTTATCCTCTTCATTCTCTCCATTCAGTTCTGTCAGCATAATACTGTTTTTCACCAGTGTCTAGACAGAGAATATTAACAGCTCTTTCAGTGATATCCATCTAATCTTCTGAAATATTTTCTTTTAACTGACACTTAACAAATTAATACTTAATTTCCTGTAGTTAGTACCCTGGAAGACCATGACATTAACATTCTCTTGGGACAGAACCTTTTTTTTGTGATTTCCTCTCCCAAATTAAGCATGAGAAAGGGGTGTTGAATCCACAGGTGGAAGCAAGCCTTGGTAATTGATGGAAGCTTTGGGCATCAGATCCATAGGGGTGGGAGTAATGCCCTTTTGGGACTACCTAAAAACAGAGGCCAGACAAAAATAAGAGAATAAAAAGCAGTTATATTTATTGAAGGGCCTTCAGGTCCATTTGGGGCAAACAGAGCACCCAAGGGGCTACACCCAAAAATGGACAGTGGGTCACAGGTTTTCATATTTTTGTAAGTTTGGTCCATTTGCATATTGGGGGTTAATCTTCCATTTACAGCTTCAGGTAATGAAGTCACTTGCCCCAAGTTTGCTTCCCCCCAATTCACTTTTCCTTACATTTCTCAGGGCCTGAGGCAGTGAGGTTGATTCCCATATTTCCTTGATTCCCTAGAGGGGAAATTGCTTTGTCTTGTGTGGAATTGTTTTTTACCAAAATGGGAAAACAGTAGCTAACATTCTATATGGAGTTTAGGGTTATACACTGAAGAATTGTAGGATTACAAATATATGAAAAATATAAAAGCTAAAATCCTAAGACATCAGGAGCATAGTTGCTGTTCTAGAGAGTGACATCCCTGCCCATGGCAGGGATTTGAAACTGGATAATGTTTAATATCCCTTTAATCCAAGGATACTATGATTTTATTTGTGGTCACAGTTTCCTTGCTGCCAGTATCAAGATTTGAGAAGTCAGTGATTTTTAGGGTGCCCTGAACTTGAATTGTAGTGTGATTAAAGGAAAGGAATAGAGACAAGTAGCAAGTGGATGGTGAAGATGTTTCTCCACTATGAGATGACAGGATTTAGGTGGAGTTGTATTCCTTGTGCCCATCTTCAGTCCCAGGCTATGGCTTGGTGTGGGTTTGAGGTCGGTGTGGAGCCCACAGCTGACCCCTTCTCCTCACTGGGGATCACTCTGCTGTGCCCTTATGATGTGGTCATTTTTAATGCCCTTCTGCATCATCTTAAAAAAAGCCCCAAAGCACAAGGGGAAACAGTTGTCTGTAACTTCTGCCATAAGGATAAAAAATAGCATTGGGAAATGCAGGTGAGTGGATAAGGCACCCTCTGTTTGCCCTGTTGTATCTGTCAGCACTATAGCTTCTCTTACTGTTTGGAAGAGACTTTTTTCTTAAATTGCACAATCCTCTAGCATGCTGTTCCATGAGCTGTTTTGCCTGTACAAGCCTGACCTTCTCAGGTTGGAGTAGAGTTGCAAAACTCTTGAAAGCCCTTAAAATAGAATGTAACATAAGTGCAAGTGTTTGATCACAAGCACACTGAGCACGTGTGTGTTCAGGTTAGGTAGCTGAGTGCACAATGGGTGCTTTTTCTGTATATTCAGCTGCTATGATAAAGTCACTGTTAACAGTGTTTGCTGGCATGTTGTGGTTCAGAGAAGGCAGATCACTCTCCAAAACTTTGTACATCTCAAATGCTGCTTTCAGTGCTTGTTTTGCTGCATGGACTATATTTATGAAGTGATTTGAAATAAATAAATAAAACATTTTAAAGCCCTGTACAGGTTCCTTTGTATCCTTACCTTCCTGTTGTCCCACACTCTGAGGAATGGAATATATATTTGCTTTTGGCAATGTCTCTTCTGGGTTTAAAGAGGAAACCTGCCTTGAATTTGAGTGAAAGCATCTCTTAACCTTGCTGCTTGTGCAGGTTCAGTTCTCTGTTTTCAGAGAGAGATTCCAAATGAGTGCATCCAGTATTTTTTCTTGTATTGTATCTGGGAGACTAAAACTGGCCTTTCTTTCTTTTCCTGGTCAAAATCAAGACCTGGGCCCAGATATTTGCAGAATTTTTATTTGTAATTGGCATGGAATGATCCCCACAGATGACTTCTCTGGGATTTGAGTGAATAACTATATAAATGCTGCTGATGTGTGTCCTACTGCACTTTTATCATGTTTCTCTCACTTGATTTTTTTTTCTAGATCCAGAGCACCTTGCACAGTTTGAAAAGTATCTCCAGTCAATGAACAGCTCAGAAGAAATCTGTCTGCTCACCACATTTGCTCAGATGGCACAAACCAAACGGGCTGATGTTGATGAGGATTTCATTAAAATAGTTGTTTTGGAGATATATGAGGTGAGTAATGTTACTGGTCCATTGAGTAAAAGAATGAAAATGCTCTTTTATTTGTAACAGTGGAAGGTGTGAAACTTTCATGGCTTCTGTAGTTTGTTCTACCATGGAATTTAAAAAAAATGCTATTTTTAAAAAAGTACTGACTTAAAATGGTCTGAAATACTTGTGGTTTTTTTTTCCTGGGTAAAAGAACTGCTTTTCTGTAAGCAAAGCCAGAATGAAACAAATAAACAAAAATACATTTATTTTGTTTTATTTTTCTCATGCAGGCCTAACTTGTAACTCTGAAATTCCTTATGTGGTATTTTTTCTATTGTTTTTGGTGTTTTTTTTTTTGTTGTTTTTTTTTTTTAAGCGCCTGTGTTGTTCCTGTGTTTAGTTTTGAACTTTTTTTTTGGCACTGTAACAGAGAACTTTCCTGGTCTTTTAGGGCAGTCAATTTCACTTTTCATACGGGCATTTTTCAACTTTGTCTAGTATGATCCAGAGCAATTTAGTCCTGTATTTTCCAAAAGATGTTCTATTTCCATGTTAGTGGAGGAAGCCAGAAGCAGTAAATTCTCCCTGCTCATCTTCTCAGGTGTCCTATGTGAGTGTTTCCACGAGAGAGGCGTTTTCCAAGGTTGGCCGAGAGCTCTTGGGAGCCATTGCCAGCATCCACACACAGATTATTTCTGTGCTGCTGGACCGGATTAGAGAGACCATTGAGAAAGTGGGGATGGTAAGTGCTGATGTCCATCATTCCAATAATTTAAATCAGACACCCAGTTAAACCACAGACACGGCCTGGTATGAATGGATGTGTTAAAGACCTCTCTGGGGGAATTTGGTCATAGCTCCCTTTCAGATGGCAGGCACAGTGCTGATCATTGTTGTGTGCTGAGTACTGATTTGCACTTTTTGCTCTCTCTCCTCAAAGGTTTCTTTGTATCTGTTTAAAGAACTGCCCCTGTACCTGTGGAAGCCTTCTTCATCCGAGATAGCCCTGATCCGTGACTGGTTGTTAAATTACAGCCTGACAGCAGTGGAGAATAAACTGGCTTGCATTATCTTGGAAGGGCTGAACTGGGGATTTGGTGAGCATGTAGGTATTGAAAATGGGAGCCTTGAACCTCCTCACTTTTTCAGAGCAAAAGTTTTAACTCAGCCTGAGGGTAGAGGAGAATTTCAAAACAGTTAATTGCATGCTTTTATCTTATGGCTGTACAGCTAATGGCACAAAATGGGAATTTCACAATAATTTTACAGCACTCTGCCTGAGGATTTGCTTGTGCTGCTTCCTTATAGTGCTGCAGCTGAGTTTAAAAGAGATATTTAAGCAGGGAATTTTTTTCTCTCTAAATGAGGAAATAGCTGACAGGACAATTTTTTATGAGTCACATGATTAAAATGCTTTTGGCTCCAGAAATAGAGGAATCTTCCAAAAAACATGTAGGAGACTGGTGTGGCTATAGTTTGCATGCTGGTATCTAGGCATATTTTTCACAGTGCAAGAAAAGTAATTATTGAAATGAGACATTTCAAAATCCTGAGCATCATTTAAATGATTGGGAATTATTCCATAATATTGGGTTGCTCCAGGAGCTCCATGAGTTCAGGATATGATTGAGGATGAATGCTGTTTCAGAGGAAAACAGAAATAGATTGGGAGAATAATGTTGCCTGTGTTCAGTGATTTAGTTTAGCCTTGCATTCTGTGCATTTGGTCATTCTGAACTCTTCTCTTTGCCATGCTGATGGTTGTACATGAATATTGACTTACTTTTCCTCCCTATTTCTTGTGGATATGTATAAAAAGTGAATGTTTGGGAAAACTAACAGAATTCTTTGCTGTGCAATAGCAATGCTGTGTCTGTACCATTTGATATGGGGAAAAATGGGTCTTTAATGTGGCAATTGATAGGGGAATTTCTGTGTTTTCATACAAAAAAAACATGGTGATGGGATTTGGCTTTGTTTTTAAAGGCAGGAGTTCAAGAGTCTGTATTCAGTAATTTAAAATGGCATCAATGGATTAATTATCATATGTTCATAAAATGCATGGGGAAAGTGAATATTATGATGCCTTTCAAAAACATAATCTAGTTATTGGGCTTTGTATTGCCCAGTGTGAGCCTGGTACTCTTTAACATTGAACTGAAGTTTTTTCACTGGGCAAGATTTTTCCCTAGATATTGCAATAATTAATCTGAACAGCCAGAAAAATATTAGGATTTATTTCTCTGTGGGGCAAATGAGTGTACAGTTGTAGAGACCTCTTAAATGACTCAAGGTTTTGTGTTCTGACACTGATTTTAGCAGAATACTCTTCACCTGGATCCAGCTGTCCATTCTGAAGTTGCATTGATGGTCCTGGAAGCATATCAGAAATATCTCTCCCAAAAACCATATGCTGGGCTGCTTTCTGAAAGCATAAAACAGGTATTCTTTCTTCTTATTTACAAGGAATAACTTATGCATGGCTATAAATGGGAAAAGCTGCAGGGCAAGAACTTGTTTTCTCTTTTTTTTTTTCTTTCTTTTTTTTTCTTTTTTTCTTCTTTTTAAAGCTGTTCTTTGTCCTAAACTACAATTTCATAATATGCCAACACTACTTAGTGTTATCTGCACCCACAGAGCTGTTTGTAAATACTGTTAGGCTTCTGTTGAACATCTATGTGAGAATCAGAGAATCATAGAATGGTTTGGATAGAAGGGACTTCAAAGCTTATCCAGTCTCACCCCCTGCCATGGACAGGGATACCTTCCACTGTCCCAGGCTGCTCCAAGCCCTGTCCAACCTGGCCTTGGACACTGCCAGGGATCCAGGGGCAGCCACAGCTGCTCTGAGCACCCTGTGCCAGGGCCTGCCCACCCTCAAAGGAGAAAATTTCTTCCTAATACCTGATCTAAATCTACTGTCTCTCAGTTTGGAGCCACTCCCCCTTGTCCTGTCACTCCATGCTCTTATAAACAGTCTCTCTCCATCTTTCTTGAAATAGGCATTTTAATTTTGACCCACTTGCAGGTTTTTGAATAGTCACAAACTGCTCCTCCTTTACTCATGCAGAGGTAGACAGTACTTGCTAATGCAAGGCTATTTCTCATTACTGGTGAGCATAAAAGAACTCACTCCAGCTCTTGCCTTATTTGAGGACTCATGTGTTAATCCCTTTTGGAGCTTTTCAGCAGTGGTGTGTGACCTGAACACACCACAGACATTCATTAAGTTGATTTTACTGCACACTGGACTCAGGAAGGGATAGCTCCAAGTTACAGAATGCAAATGGAAGGACAGAGAGATCAAGGTTAAAAAAATCCCTGTTTTGGATATTCCAAAACAGGAGTAGTATAAGATGCTCATATTTATTTATTCAGAGGTTTTAGCATTGTGCTGGGCTTTGTCTTCTCAGTATTTTTTGTATGGTGTCCTCTGTACTTTTCCCCCCCAGCCTTTTCTTCCCACACTCTGAATGTTCCTTGTTGTCTCTGCTCTGTTCTGACGTGCTCCTCTGCACCCCTTAACCATGGTTTGTTGTCTTGTGCCAGCCAGATGAGTTCTCTTTTTTTAAGCCAGTGTCAGCCCTAGTTGCCACTTGTGCTGGTGAATCTGTCCTGACTTGCATGAGCTTATAACAAGAATTTGAGAGAAAATAGGGTTCTTGTACCCCTCCTCAGAGAGGATGAAGTATCTGCATTGCCCTCCAGCTCTGCAATTTACACTGCTGTCAGAACATGTACATTTTTTTTCCCCAGATATTTATTATTCCTTGTGATTCAGACATGGTCTTTGTGACAGTGGACACATACATGTGTGACTGCCTGTCCCATACAGGCTTTTTTCTAAGTAGAAGCTGCCAGGTCTTAGGCTTTTTGTTGACAGTTAATATTTTTGCATAGATTTTTCTATTTCCTTTCACCAGCAGTCTTAAATGTTTTAAACGTTATTGAAGGTTGTGCCTGGCTTTTTAAATTTTTGGTATTAAAATTTAATTAAAGATCAGCATCTAGCTGATCTGGGAAAATTTAAGCAGACATTGTAAGTTGATAGACTTTACCTAAAGGGATGGGGGGGGAGGAGAGGGAGGTAGAAATTGAAGCCATAGGAAGAGAGTATTTAGATAAACTACATGATATGTCTAAAAAATAATTGCTGTTGGTCTAATCCTTGAAGGTTTGGGTTGGAAGGGGTCCCAGAGATCATCCAGTTCCCCTTCCATGGACCAAGTCCCACACCAGTGCCACGTGTGCTGTGTCATGGCTGTGCTTCCTCTCACTCCTGCTGCTCTGTTCCAGGTCTCCTACCTGGCCAGCATCGTTCGCTACGGGGAAACACCAGAGACTTCCTTCAATCAGTGGGCATGGAGTTTGATTTTGAGGCTGAAGCTGCACAGGAATGACCGTGGGGTGCAGCAGAGCGGGCTGGCCGTGCCCGTGTGCGACAGCGCGCTGGACGCGGCCGAGGCGGCCACGCTGCACCCCCTGCTCAAGGCTGTGAAGGCAAACATCCCCATCGGCTGCTACCTGGCACTGGCAATGACCACCCTGGGCCACAGGTGAGGGCTTTTTGGGTGTTTGCCTTGGGTGGATGACCCCTTTGGGTGCAGCCTCCCAAGCGCTGAGCTGGGGGTTGTTAACAGCTTTGTGCCTGTTTAAAGAGTGGAGGACTTGTGGTGAAAGGGATTGTGGAGCTTGTTGTCGCTCTTATGAGGGGGGGCTGGACCTGGTTAGTCTGGAGGAGACTGAGAGGGGATCTCCTTAATGCAGACAAACATCTCAAAAGGGTGTCCAGAGGATGGTGCTGGACTCTTTTCAGTGGTGTCCAGCAAGCAGAGGAAGAGCAATGGCCACAACTAAAATACAAGGGGAAGAACTTCATTACACTGAGGATAGCAGAGCTCTGGAACAGCTGCTTAGGGAGGTAATGAATTCTCCCACTCTGGAGACATTCCATACCCACCTGGACTCTTTCATTTGTCTCCTGCTCTGGAGGACTCTGCCTTAGAGGGGTTTGAACTGGATAATCTCAAAGTCTTTTCCAAACCCATCTTTTTGTGATTCTGTGACTAGTTTCAAAGAATCCCAGAATCATTTAGGTTGGAAAAGACTTCCAAGGTCATCAAGTCCAACCTGTGACCAATCCCCACCTTGTTACCCAACCCAGAGCACTGAGTGCCGTGCCATTCCTTGGACACCTCCAGGAATTGGGAGTACACTGCCTCCCTGGAGGCAAAAAAAAATAAAAAAGCCTGTTAATAATCCAGTTCTTAATAATCCTTTTTGGAAAGAAATTATTCCTGAATTCTTTCAAACATGCTATTTCCTTTATTTTGCTAGTAGTACTTTTTTTGCCTTCTGCACTTTAGGGTCCATTCATAAGAAATAGTACTGAAACTGGGGGTTAACAGTAATTCTCTGGGCAGGAGTAACTTTGAACCACACCTACTGAAAGGGTTGTTAGAGATAATTTCTTTTATCAGGGCAGCACTGAATTCAGAAAATAGTGAGGAGAAAAAACCCACTCACTCTGAGAATGGTAAATAAAGAGCATTATAAGAGCAGTGGACCTCTTGGTCACAACTGTATTCCAACAATCTTTTCCAGTGCTTTTAGCTGGTTTGTAGGTCAGGCTTTTGGACTTAATCAAATGTTCTTGTTTGAGGTACAGAGCCACACAAAATTTTGTCAGTTCTCACCAGACCTGTTTTCCCTGAGTCTCTGATCCCTTTGATTATGTGCTATGCTTTTCAAAATTTTCACTAACTTGTTTTCTACATATAGTATTATGTTACTCTTTTAAGAAAAAATTATCTGGTCCCACTTCTTCTTCCCCAAGGAAGCCATTGCTTCATGCTACGATTGTGCCACAGATACTTTAAAGCACTGGAGTAGTTTGAGAGAGGTATTTTGGGTTGAGAGTGGAAATTTTTCTGTAACTTTGAGCATGGAATAAAAAACTAAAGAACCTCTTTATTATGTTCCCCTTCTCTGTTTGGCCTTTGGCTCTTTTCCCTGGAGAGGGAGGTGAATTGTCCAAGTTAGACAAGAATATTGAGCTTTTAAAGTGATGAGGAACTTGATGAAGACTTGCATCTCCAGTGAGTTTTTGGAAGATGGGACACTGATTCCCAGAAAGGGATTTTTTGAAGGAAGGAGTTACTTAGAAAATATTTGAGAAGGAAATACTTAGCAAATCTGTCAGCAATTGAATGACTCCTACAGCTGAAGAAAAAAACCTCTGTATTTAGCTATTTAGATTTTGAAGGATAAAAGTGTAAAGTTATGAATGTATTTACATCTCAGTTAATAAAATTTAAATCAACACCTTGTCTCCCTTTCTGCTGATAGTGAGTGTGTTTTTCTTAATTTTTTTTGTCTTGTTTTCTGACAGCATTGAGAAATTCTGTGCTGAGGGGATCCCTCTTTTGGGTGTATTAGTCCAGTCCAGACATCTGAGAACAGTAGTCCATGTGCTGGATAAAATTTTACCCTTGTTTTACTCTTGCCAGTATTACCTCCTGAAGAATGAACAGTAAGTATTATATGTTCGTAATATGTTAAATTTTAAGCATTTGTTTACTTAATTTATTCAAAGTTGCAGTGAAAGGTAATAATAATCTTTTGGTTTAGACACCTGACAAGTCTCCCACACAAATCCTGAGTAAGATTTGGGTGCTGATGTAGATCAAGAATTGGTATTTAGTCCTGATGAGCTACCCTGAGTTACAGACATGTAATGTGTGAAATGTTCATACTGTGCCCAGTGTATGGCTGAACTGGAGCAATTAAATCTGCATGGTGGTTGTGAATCTAAGCCTTTCTATATGTGTCTCACTGGTGCTGTTGAGCTGGTTTTAAATTCTCTAGAAGTAGGCTTTCTATTTAATATGCAGTGGGAGATATTTTAATTTCGTTTGTGGACATCCCTAGGTTTTTATCTTACGTGGAACTGTTCCTTCATCTGGATAGTGGAGTCCCTCAAGGAGTGACCCAGCAGGTTACCCATAAAGTGACACAGCACTTAACAGGAGTGAACTATGGAGAAAATGTTAAGCTGCTCAGTAGTATGATACAGGTAAGAAGATTATTTAAAAAAGAAAAGGGGGAGAGAGTGTTTAAAACCAAGCTTATTTGACTTAGTGTTAAAGGTTAGAAAGGATACTGAACCTGGCAGTTCAGTTCCTGAAGTGCTTCTGCTTAAACTTGCCTAAATCTGGCAATGCATGTGACACTAACAACAATATTTGCCTTCCAGACTTCTTGGAAAATTCATTTTCCCATACCAGGTCAAAACTGTTTAAAAAAGGAAATGTAATATGCAGCACTGGTTTCTTGTTTGTGTTATTTGAGGAATGCAGCAGAGATATTAAAGAGTTTGCAAACTCTGCTTTTTACCATTAATTTAGGGCTCTGGAATGGAAAAATGGTCTTGAGTTAGGGAACAGTAGTGTTTTTTTTAAGTGCAGAGAGGTCAAAACCCAAGGCCCTTTAATGTTAGAAAGGGATAATGGAAATAGACCTACTCTGGGAAGGCCTTTTGCAGGAGCAGCAGCTTGGACTTTGGAAATAGGTGCTGTTTATGCCTGCAGGGGTCCTGCTTAAGGCTTCTGTGTCTGTTTTTGCTGATTGCACAAGGTGCTTTGCTCTCCAATCTGTAGAAGTTTGGAGGCTGAAGATGACAAAGCTGTCCTTACTTGGGTATAGATAGTGTTGTTGTAAATAATTTAAGGATAGCCCCACAACCTCAAGCAAGTCAAGCAGTTCTCCAGTGAATAAGCTTTACTCAGTTAACCTGCTGACCTTTGATTTGTCAGACTCACATTTTCCTAAGTGACCATCCAAATGGAGTGGGGCCAGCTGCAGTCCTGGAGTTCTGGGTGCAGGTGCTCACCAGCCAGCAGCTGTGGCACAGGGACCGGGCCACGCTCTGCCTGCTGGACGACTTGTGCAAAGCTGCTTTTCAGTACAGCCAAGAGGACTGTGTGCAAAAGCTGCTCTACCAGCAGCACAAGGTAAGTGGCTGTGGTGTTTTGGTGTGGCTGTTGATGGTCAGCTCGTGTGTTGCACAGTTGGATTTTGATGCAAATGTGTTTTCCTGAAGTGCAGCAAGAACGACTGTGAAATCCTAAGATTATTTAGGCTGGGAGGAACCTTTACAGCCCATCCAGTTCCACTCCTGCGATGGGCAGGGTCACCTTCCACTATCCCAGGTTGCTCCAAGCCCTGTCCAAACTGTTCTTCAGCACTTCAAGGGATGAGGTAGCCACAGCTTCTCTGGACACCCAGTCGTGATAATGACTGATGATGGGGTTATCTGATTTTTTTTTTCTAAGTTGGTCAAGAAAACTTTTTCTGAGTGTATGAAATGTCTTGTATTTTAATAATAATAATAATTACTACTAAAACCAGTTTGGAACACTGTTTTCATTCATGTGAGTTCTATTATGGTTTGTCTTCTTTACATCTCCAATATTTGATGGAGGGTTTAGGACAAAAATGGAGCTCCCTCTCCTGAAAAAAACCAAGACACAATCACTACAATGGGGTGTTTTCACTGAAACAAAAAGTCCAGACAGGCATTTCAGTGGTGCCTGGCTGAGCTGAGGTTGGAAAGTAGCGACAGGAGGTGGAAAGGAACCTGGATAAGGATTGAGTGATGCACCTGTAGCTTCTGAATTATTGGGTCACAAAAAAACCCCAAATGTTTTCTGTTTCTGTGCAGAATGCTTTGGGCTATCACTGTGACAAGGGTATGCTGTCCTCGCTGGTCAGCTGGATCGTGGCAGGCAATGTCACACCATCCTTTGTGGAGGGCAATGCCAACTCCTCTCAGGTGAGTGCCATGATGGTTTTGTGATGGGAAAACCAGCATACTGGTCTAGGGGTGTTTTGTTTTTATTTTTATTTTAATCAGATTTCTCTCTTGGTCACTTTTTCTTCCTGTCCCAGAGTTTTCTTGTGATAAAATCCCAGTTTAGCCTAAGAGAGTGGGTTTACTGCACTAAAAATAACGTGGATATTTTGCACAGGGAGAGTTTGTCTAATCTGCATCCAAGAATTCATATAATAGGATTTACTAGTTAAATTTTCTTCTAATCTACTATTGTTCTTGATTTGTTTAATGAGATAAAATCTGTAAAGCCTGACTTTTCTATTAGATCAGTCTTTACCTGATAAATATTTTGAATTTAATTTACTTTCTCTCTGCTTATTTGAGCAAAAGGGATAAAAATCCTTGTAGTACCCTAGAGAGAGATGTGTAGTGCAGGTAGAAGAGAGTCTTATTTTACTGAGTTTGAGAAGGTTGTTTCCTCCAGAGCTCTCTGGGTAATTCTGTCAGTTATGTCTGCTTTTCCCCTTCTTTCCCAAGATTGTACAAAGGGGAAGTTTGAATTCAGGGATAAAGAGGTTTTGTTTTTGAGATGTGATACTGCTTTTTGCAACCCTGCAATGAGACTCCATCAAACACTTACTCCTCCTAAGAAATCATCAGACTTCCTCAACCTGCCCCCTGCCATTATGTTATCAGTATTTCTGTCATTTTTCTGTTGTCCAGGTCTGGTTTGCATGGATGGTGTTAAATATGGAGTCAATATTTGAAGAAGATTCACAGCTTCGCAGAGTTGTGGAGGGGGAGCTGGTTATCAATGCTTTAACTCCTGATCAGGCTTTGAAGGTGAGAGAACTGGTCATCCCTTTTTATTAATTGGGAGAACTGCTGGAGAAAAGTGTTCCCTTGTATCATTTAGTTTTTCTCTCATGTTCCACTTTCTTACCAGGATAAATGCATAAATAAAGCTTTACCTGGCTGTGCAGGAGAAAATATACTGCAGGAAAATGTTCTTTTGCATTTGGAATATATTTGAGTTCTTTTGAATTTAAAAGCTACTATGGAAATACCTGATTTTAGTATATCAATATTTACAGAAACTTAATTTGTGCTTTTGTGTGTTTTTGTGGGTCATCTAAGTTCCTCATAACCTTCAGTGGATTTAATCTATACCACTTATATGGAGAGTGCTTATTTTTCAGGTGAGAAAATGTGTCTGCATTTCAAACAGATGATTTCTCAGATGACCTGAATTGTGCAGAAGACTAGCCTTTACTTTTCTCTGTTTTCTGCATTATTTCAGAGAAAAAATTAAAAATTATTCAAAACCATTTAGGTCTCTCCTTTAACACAGCACTTAATCAGCTGTACTTCAGGCCTCATTGCAGCATTTTCCAGCTTCTTTGCCCAAATTCAGTTAGAAATTCTGCAGTGAAGCAAATGGGAACCAAAGCTGTCCATTCCCAAAGTGTAACTTTTGGCCCATCCTTCATCTCAGCTGTTCAGGGTGTTTCAATGAAGGAGGTGGCTCTGTGAAAATAGGTTTGCTTGGACAAGTACCTATCTTGCATCCTTGGAGCTGGTCTGGAGAACATTTATTCTTTGGCTTGATGTCTTGATTTAGCTGGAAAACAAAAAGAGTGTGGGCAATGTGTGGAAAAGGATGGCAGAGGTCTGGTGTAGGGGATGAGGGAGTGCCAGGGTCTGCTCCCAGTTTTAGGAATTCAGAAAAACCTCCCATTCCCCTGCTTCAGGCACAGTCCAGGGGACCTTGGAGTGGGTCTGTGGTGTTGCTAAAATGGGATGCTGCTACTCATATATTGCTTTGTTTTTGCTCTGCTTTTGCTTCTGTGTTCTTTCTTCACATTAGTTATACTTCGCATTTCAAATTTTCACTCGAGCTGTATTAAATGTAATCTGGAAAATACTAAAAGTAGCATGCTGGGGATGTAAACTGGGAACATCTACTTCTGTGAGGAAGAACTGTAATTAACACCAGTGGCCCATATGTTGGCCTTGTGTCAGAGCCATCATGCTGGGGTTTTGTAAGCATCAGAGATGTAGGTCTGCTCTCCAACATAGCTGTGAGACAGGCAGCTCATCCTTCAGGGTCCTGTAACAGTTGTGTGACTGCTTCTGAAGTTTTCTCCTCTGTAATTACCAAGTGTTCACCCTGTGTTAGTCTGTTCAGTTAACGTGTGACAGCCTGTTACAGCACCACTCTTGTCTGGAAATGTTGTTTCTGCAGAAAGCCCAGACCCAGCTGAAGCTGCCCATCGTCCCTTCCCTTCAGAGGCTCATGATTTACCGCTGGGCCCACCAGGCCCTTGCTACCCCTGCAGGTCACCCTCTCATGCCACTGATCTGGCAGAAATTCTTCCTGCTGTACCTTCACCGACCAGGACCACAGTATGGGTGAGTCTGACCTGCCCCAGCAGATTAGCAAGCACTAATTAGGTGCACAGCAAATGAGAGTCAGTGCATTACGCTGACTGCTCCCGAAAGCAATGGGTACCAGCTGCTTCTCTGGTGAGCCAATTTATCTGCAGAGATGCTTATTTAACACTTGCCACAAGACTTAGTTATGCTTTTTTGTTCATTTTTAGATTACCTGTAGATGGCTGTATTGGAAGACGCTTTTTTCAGAGTGCAGCTCACATTAACTTGCTAAATGAGATGAAGCAGCGGCTGACGGAGGTGGCAGACTTCCACCATGCTGCCAGTAAAGCACTGAGAGTGGGGAGTCCTGAGGGCAGTGACAGGTCACCAGAGAAGGCCAGCTGCTCTCCTGATTACCTGACTTCACCTGAGCTGCATAAGGAACTCGTCAGGTAAAAAAAGCCTGCCCAGGTCCACGTTAATCAATGCAACTGCCTGAGTAACTGCTACAGCACAGTGGTAGCTGTGTGAGGAATGAAGGGATGTGACCTTAGATGTACTGCAGGCACTTATTAAAAACATAAAGTCATAGAACCATTCAGGTTGAAAAAAGCCTTCCAAGATCATCAAGTCCAACACTTTACCCAGCACTGTCAAGGCCACCACTAACCCATGCCCCAAGTGCATAGTTGGGCTCAAATCCATTCCTCTGTTTGCATAACTTGTTTATTTTGAGAGAGAGCTGGTTTGACTACTAAAAATAAAACATTGTTGATAGGTTTGTCACTCCCTTTAGGGGAAAAGCTTTGCTTTTTAATGAATGGTAGCCCCATGCTGGCAAAATATTTATTATTTAGGCATATTTGCTACTCGTATGTACATCTCTAGCTATAAATGTAAAAGGCTACTTGTGTGTATATGTTTGTCACAGACCAGGGCCTGAATTTATGTCTGAGTAAGATTACTTCATCAAGAAATTTACTGTGGACTTAGCACATGGTTTAGTACAGTTTCCTTGGTTAGCAACCTAAAGGTGAGCTCTGCCAAGTGTGTGCTGTGCCACCTGAAAAATTATAAATCTGCTTACCAAAACCTCACCACAGGACTCTGTTTTTGTCTTGGATTAGGCTAAGGAGGGGGGCACAGTAGTCAGCTGGTGAATGCCCACTTTTGTGAGGGATAGTAGTTTCTAAGAGATACCTAAATCTCATGTACACTAACTGAACCTGAGGAAGTATGTGAATATTGTGAGGAAATAGTTGAAAGGATTGTTTGAAATACTTGGAAAGAGTCCCTTGTTCAGGGGCCCTGGATGTGTGGAATCTGAGCTCCTGCTCAGTGGTCCCCTCAGCAGTCAGTAGGTACTGTACAAACAAACAAGGGGGATCATAAATCCCTCTTGGTTGTCTGTGAAAAATAATCCAGAGATGCTCACTGGGTGAACTTGATTAATAATTTTCAGTCTTTCATTTCAAATAAGTTCCCCACTAACAAAAAACCAGACTGCTTTATGCCCAAATAAATCTTATGCTCAGGAAGTTTAATGACCTGTCTAGTTTCCTAGACAGGAGTGAAATTATTGGTAGGGTTTTTAAGGGCCGATTCTTGGTATTGGTCTACTTCAATTTTTTCACCAATGACACTGATGAAAGAAGCAGGAGTTGGCTAGTGATATTTAATGCCTCAGTGTGGAGATTTAATGGCACTCTAGTGTTCCTTGTCAGGAAGGCTTGGATGGTGTGACTGTGAAAATGGTAGCAGTAGGTGGAATGGTGTCAGCTGAAAAAGAAGGTGTATTTATGTATAAGTTTTGACAAAGAAGGAAATGAGAATGAACTAGCCATGAATGAGACTCTGAAAAGAAATTAAATGATGTGACTTAACTCAGCCAGGGCTTTTTGGAGCAGGCACTGCAGAGAGGTTGTGGGGTGAGAGGCCAAACTTGCTCATGTGTACTCTGTTTATTCCTTTGGTCTTTGGAATGGGATTGTGGTGATACTTTCTGACATAAGACACTATTCCAGTCCTGGGACTTACCTAGTTTGCATAAATGTTTTCCTTTTCAGAATTTGTCCTCTCACTCTTTATTGCTGCCCTTCATTTTTTTAAAGTACCTTCTTTCCACTGCTGGTCTTTAACTTGACAGTAAACGAGTGAAAAATCACCTGAAATATCTTTTTTTAACCATGCCACCTTGTAGCATTATTTGTTGCCCTAATTCTGACCTTAAATCAATCAAATTCACACTGTTTTTATTTTTCCTTTTTTCTTTCTTTTTCCCCTCAGGCTTTGTAATGTTTTAATTTTGTGGTTGGAAGAAGAGAGTTTCCAGAAAGGAGATACATACATTCCCTCTTTACCAAAGCAGTATGATGCACATAGACTTGCTAAAGTCATGCAGAATCAACAGGTGGGTTGCCAATAACACTGACAATCTGAAATCTAAAGTCTACTGGCTAAAATGAATCTTTGAAATCAGTGAGTGAGTTGTGTTACTGGTCTTTCATACACATACAGCATGTATGTGTATGATACCTTCATGGCTCTAACCATTTTCCTAAATCCTGTGCTAGCCCAAACTGCCCTCCTTCATGTTTGAAAGAGGACTCAGGTGTAGATTCCTTGTATATCTGTCATTTCTTGCAACACAATCCTTTTTCTGTACTGCTCTGTAATCCTTTTTATGTTCTGAGTTAGTATTGAAAGGATTATTTAAGTTTCAGCTTTAAATAACAAAAGCCAAAACGTGCTTGTGTTGGTAGTCTGTAAAATGTCAGGCTCAAATATAAGTCAGTGAGTGTGTATTATTCTATACTTCAAGCCTAAAGACTTAGTACAAGCAAAATCCTGCAAGAGGAGAGATTTTTGAAGGACATTTCCTTATGCTTGCTTTGTTTTCACTCCTCCAGTGTAGGTAACTACTGGAAATGCAGCCTGCTTCAGCCTGGCTGCAGTTAGTTATCTCATGATGTTTTAGACTGTCTTGGTCTCTCGTATTCCCTTTCTAGGAGCAGATTTTTAATAATCTATCTTTCCCTTTGTCTCTTATGTGTTAGAAATTGTACCATGTGTGAAGTTTCATCTCTAAGTGTCACAAATGCTTTTCAGTAGATATCTATATATGCAATAAAAATAGCTCAGTGTTTTTCTTCAGCTTAGATTCTTTACCCTTAGTAATAAATTTCCTATGACTGTAAACTGCAGAGTATATTTTTTATGCTCTTACTTCAGTTCCCCAGCTACTAGGATGGGTGGAGAGCACATGGTGCTGACCAAAACAGGGGTGATAATTTAATTATCTTGTGCTCCAGGATCTGTGGATGGAGTATGTCAACGTGGAACTCATACACCATGAGTTTCAGGAAGCTCTGAACCTTTGGCTGCAGGTTCAGGTTGAATCACATGCAACCTGTGCTCCTGCAGGGGAAACGGATTTCACCGACCCTTTGTCAGGTACGAAATAAAAATACTGTTAAGGAAACTCTGCCTTAAAGTGTTACTGGGATGTCAAAGCCCTTGTTCCTTTAGGAGCTTGATGATGCCTGTCAGTAAAAATATTAATACAGTTTTCTGTGGGTACAGTATTTTCCATGAAGTTGTCATGGTTTTCTCACTAAGATTTTCATGTCAGAGGCTAACGTTGATGCTTTTTGGCTTCAAGTTTGCCACGTCTCAGAGCACAGTTAGGGTGTCATGGGTGAGCTCCCCAAAAGTTCCTCTGCACAGAGCATGCTCCAGACACTTTCCAAAATTTAGAGGGTAAGGCAAACTGTACCTGAAAACATATTGTCTCTATTTTGTTTTTTTTTTTTTTTTTTTTTTTTTTTTTTTTTTTTTTTTTTTTTTTTTTCTTTTTTTTTTTTTTTTTTTTTTTTTATTTTCTTTTTTTTTTTTTGTTTTTTGTTTTGTGTTGTTTTTCCCTGTGTTTCCCTAGAATTTTGGCATAGTGGAAGGGTTGTTCTAGCACAGAAGGGGTGATAGTCATAGCTGGTACTTTAAGGGTGTGGTGAGATTGGATTTGGGGCTGATCCAAAGAAGAGGAAGGAGTGAGGGAATAGAAAGGAACTGGAATAGTTTCATAGGTGAATTTACACGATTTGGACTAAGAAATGAATAGAATTAGCAGGAGGAGAGGGCTGACCCAGAGAGAGGCTGTGCTCTGAGAAGGAATTGACACTGACAAGACAAGAGGTGAGGATGAGTTGTAGGGAAAGGAAGATGAATTTTGCTTAGAATTTTGTCTGGGTGCCTGTGTCAGATGAGTAAAATAAATGGAGTGACAGGAAAACTGGAAGATAGGAGTGTTTGGGGAAAACAAGGAAACCAGTGGATCTTTTGATCCTAATCTTTGTGTGGTGGAAGACCTGGTCATAAAATTAGCTGTGTGAAATAAAGTTTGACAAAAATTAGATTAGTTGAGTCACTTTTATTTATTTTTTTTTTAATGAGGAAAGCTGAGAAATATTTGCCTGCAGTTAAAAATGCTCCATGCAAAAAAAAATGTTTTTGTTCAGATTCTCCTAAATTTTCGTATTGACCAAGCTTACTTCTGCTTTTTTAAATTTTTTTTTTTGTAGCCAAAGTGAGGATCATGAACAATTTGAAGAAGCTTGATACTCCCAAGCCCCCCCTGCCACTGCAGACGATGAAAGCTCCTGTGCCAGTGATTTCCTCTGCCACACTCGTGAGTCAGAAAGACGCGATCCAGCTCATGCGCAGGGACCTGAACATCCTGCAGCAGCATGCCAAGTAAGTCAAGTCTGTGCTCCTTGTGCCTCACCAGCGTGTCCAGCAGTGCCATAAAATGGCCATGGAGTCACAGAATGGCCTGGGTGGGGAGGCACCTTAAAGCTCACCCCACCCCACCTCCTGCTGTGGGCAGGGACACCTTCCACTATCCCAAGCCCTGTCCAGACTGGCCTTGGACACTTCCAGGGATGCAAGGGCAGCCACGGCTGCTCTGGGAATCTGTGCCAGGGCCTGCCCACCCTCACAGGGAACAATTTCTTCATAAAGATGCCCCTCACAGCAGCCTCATTTGTGGTGTTAGCACAAGACTGTCAGTACTTGATTTCTGCTTCTTGCCCCATTTGTTTTCTCTTTCTTCTGGTCTATCAGGTTATTATTCTACTTCTTCAACTGACATAAGAGTGCACAAGTCTTATCTAATGAATAAGATTACATCAGCTGGCATCTAACTTATTTTCTGATTCAGCATGTTTCCCAAAATAAAGCCTCCTTTTAGGCTAGATTTGTTGACAATGAGTTATTTAAGCCTTTTGCACAAAGGTAGTAGTTGCAATATGAAGCACCCAGGAGATAAATCTGATTTCTGGTTCTGCTGGCTTTGTGAATGAAAGAGACCTTCTGTTTTTACAATTCCAACTCAGACAATCCAGCTGAATTGCTTTCAATGACAACTGGTCAATCTATGGCTGTTCTTACCCTTTGTAGTTATTTCATAACAATATTATGAACCAAACAAAAGCTACTAAGCCCACAAGAGGCTGTGTCTAAACAATTCCAGTATCAGCTTCAAGTGGGTTCTCTTTTTGGGTTGTTTCGGTTGGGTTTGGTTTTTTTTTTCCCTCTTGTCTGGTGGAAAATTGCATCTCCTACAGAGATTATTCTGTTTAGTGTCCTTCCAGGTTGTCATATCGAGTAATTCAAAAGAACTCACACATACTTGAGTAGTTTTGTTCTTATGAACCTGTTTTTTTCATTACTTTGAAGTGCTATTACTTTGAAGTTTTAGCTCAATTTCATTTAATAACCTTTTATGTTTTCCAGGAAAGTGTCATGAGTCTTTGTACAGCACATTAAATTGAAGTCTCCTCTCTTACAAATTCTTAGCATTGCTGTTTTCAGGAAAGATTTTGGTAATTTTATTAATAAATGCCTTTCAGAACTGCAGCTCTCTGGGAGTCTCAGCATGTTGCTCTGAACAGTGAGATCCTGGACACAGTGCCTAAGCTGTATGTCAACAGGGAGGAGCAGATCACCCTCCACCTGGAGTGCCGGGGAACTTCCAATAGAGACTGCCAGGGAGCAGCTCAGCTCACCATCCAGGTCAGAGGCATGGCATCTGGGGCTGTTGAGCCTAGAGGATGGGTGTGAAATGGCTGAATTACTATAAAAGTGGTAGCATTTGACCAAATAGATCCACACACATATTAGTGATCTGAAACACCTCATGTGTAATGTTCAAAAGGAGAAAGAAGCAGACCAACAGCTGAAGAATAAATTGTTGCCTAATTTGTTTTGCTCGTGGCATCCATTCTAAACTGCTTCCCAGTATATGGATGTGGGAATTTGTTTGCTGATAGGAATAGAAACATGAAAGTGTTTATGGAAATACTCCCATGCTGCTTAGTGAATTAATTTTTTTGTTCCCTCTAAGTTTCAGCCCCTGTGGATTAAAAGCCTTAGATAAAAGACATGAATTCTATTAGTGTGTGTGATAATTAATTAGGAACATGACCAAGGGTGTGTGCTTGGGCACGATGAGCTAAATCTGATCAAAGCTCTCTGGGGGAAAGCCATCCAAATTCAGTTCTCTGACTGGACTCTGCTTCGTTTTTAGAAATAGCTGCAACATGGAAGAGTTTTACAAAAACTGTGTTAATTCTGAAATGAATGTGTGTGTTTTTGTCATTTAGTTTGAAGGGAAGCACAAAAATGAAGCAGTGAGCCAGCAGCTCCATGCTTTGCGTAAAGAAGTGAGACAGCTGCAGGCAGAAGCCATGAAGCCACCTTCCCTGGGTGTTGTGGAAGCAGCTGTACACGTGGAGAATTTCATAACGTAGGTTGTTCAGATGCTGCTCTGGGTAGTGGTGTTTGTGTTTCCATTTTGGTATGTTAGAACCTGTTCCTGTGTTTTTCCTCGTGCTCGTCAGCTCGGCCCAACAACAGAGCTGGAATCCCGAGACCTGTGTGTTTGTGACACAGTAGTTCTTGTTTTCAGAGGGTCTCTCAGGCTCAGCAGGGCACACAGTAATGTGTTGTACTTCTGTTTTATTGTTTCCTTCTTCTTTTTATTGTTCTGAGCATTATAATAGCCCTCCCAATCTTGTAAAAGGACACTGACTGGAGACAAGGATGCTGTGCTAAACTTTAGGAAGTAGCAAACTTGTACCACAGCTGTCTCAACCACAGGCTGAGACATGATTTGATTATGACTCTCCATGGGTTTTTCTCTGTTGTAGTGCAGGACATAAATATTTAATAGAGTGCTATAATTTGAACTAGTTTTTCAGTATGTGAAACAAAATGGTGCAGTGGAAGTGGGCTGGATAACACCACTTTTTTAGAGGGGTGTGAATAAAATGGGGTCATCCAAGACCCTCTTTGAAGACCTTTTACAGTTCATCCTAGAGGTCCACTTCTGCAGCTTCATCCTCAATCTCCCAGATTTCTGCTGGGATTCTTTGTGTAGCTGGTTTACTATAGAGTGTAATGATTGTACAAGTAAAAGGATTTATGTACTACTTCTACTTGTTCATTCTTGATCATAAATCTGAAAAATTCTGTGGATGAGGTAGTTCTTGGGATTTACATTTGTGGGAATTGCATCTTTTTCACCTGTTTTAATTCAGACTTAGTGAAGACAGGAGTTTGATCTCAATTAAACATTTACTTGGCAATACTCAAGAAAAGATTGACTCTGTTTTAATTGTTTTACTGCTGAGCCTGTAAAAATGAGCCTTGTGAAATTAAATGGTGTAGTTTTTCTTGCAATACAGAGGCAGTTGAGATGCCAGCAGAATATGAGGAGTACATGATTAAAGGGAGAAATAATCCATTGGAAGTATGCTCTGGAAATCTTTGGGTGTTCCCTTTCTGACTCTGATTATGGAGACTTTCTAAGGTTTGGAAGTATCCATTTCAGGCAGCAAAATTGAGCTAAATCTGACTTTTCAGTCTGGATATGAGAAGGAGGGATAACTCAGGGAGTATCACAAATGCTCATCTCAAGACTATATATTGGAAAGAAACCTTTCTTTGTTATTGCAGGTTATTCTCCCTATATAAATTTAATTTGCCTTTTTAACCAAATTTTTCTAGGGCCCTGATAAATATCTACAAGGTGCAGCCTATGCCTGCAATCAAGAAAGTTGGAATTGGTTTGTTTTTTACATTGGTAGAATATGTTTGTGATGAAACTCAACGTAATCCTCCCACAAGACAGTTCTTCACGTCCTGCATTGAGATCCTGGGCCAAGTGAGTTTATTTATTGAAAATGAAAATATCTTCTAAATTTTTTTTTAATTTGATTTTTTGATGCTTTTTCCAGTTTCACTGCTGTTAGTGAAGGGGTGGATCCTAAACAAGTTCAGAAGCCTTAATGTTAATCTCTAAGCTTCTATCCCATTTTGTTTTCAACTAATAGTGTAATATGCACAGTCTTTAGGAGAGATGAAGCTTGCATTTAAGCAAAATAAAAACTGTTGCTTTGAGGTGTCTCTGCTTAGTGTTAATACATAGTCATTGTGTTAAATGCTGGAGCTTTGGGCAGGTAACTAAGGTTTGGATACTTTCAGTTCATAGAAGTGGGTTTCAGCATAGACTTTGCTTTTACCTGTCACTTTCTGGTTGATGCACATCTTGTCAACCTCTGTATTTGTACACCTTTCTTCTACAGCCCTGCAGTGTTCTCTGTGTAGTGAGTTACATCAGAAGTTTGCTGGTAGAGAAGACAGGTGCTTGTTGGTGGTGGTAATGGTTGCTGTGTCTGCTCTAAGAAAAATCATTAGCCTCTGCTTTGGGTCCATTTACTTAGTTTTATCTTAGATACAGCTTATTTTCTTGTGCAGCTGTCCTTGAGCACTTCTAACAGCTGAGGTGCTGAGAAGTTCTTCACAGCTGTAGCTCTGTTAAATTTTTTTGATTAGCAAGCAGGGCTGGTGAAATCAGGATTCATTTTCTTATGCTATTCCATCAGAAAAAATTGTATTTCTAGGAATTTTTAGACAACATGTGTTACCACAAATGCTGGTCTAAAGTGAGCTAGGAAGACGTGTTTGTTTTGTGTTGTATCTTGTGGAGTAACAGCATGTAGCTGATGTTAATCTTATAATCTCAGTCTTTTGTTTCTGAGAAAAACTTCCCTTTTTATAAAAGGACCAAACTGTGGGTGTCTCAACAAGAAGCTTAAGAGGTATATTTTCCAGTTGACTGATATTTGGCTGTTATTTTTAATACCATTTCCACTTTTCTCAGGTGTTTATCAGTGGGACCAAATCAGAGTGCAAGCGTCTGCTCCAGACGATCCTGCAGAATCGGAGGCTCTGCACTCTCCTTTCTCCTTACTTCACTCCTGTTGCCTCTCCCAGTGAATTTGTGACATTATATGAAAAGGTTGTGGCCTTTCTGAGTGAGGATAACAGCGATGTTGTCTTCATGCTGCTGACAAAGGTAAAGTCTGGTCTGTGGGTGTTCTTTGCCTAAAGACCACGTCCTTAAGCTAAAGAGGAAAGAGGTGCAAATCTGGTACTTTAAAATGGCATTGACAGGTTCTGTAGAGCTGTGTTGGTCATACTAAGTGTTGCATTTAAGCTTAAGAGGAGCTGGAGTTAAAAGCAAATAGCTTAAGTAGCCTTTTGTAGCCCATATAGTACCAGTATGTGCTCCCCAGGGCTTACTGCTGAAATTAAAGCCATCTCTTGATTACTTCTGCCTGGTATCTCTGCAAAGACATCCATCTCCATAGCCAGTGAATGCCAGGTGTCTATCTATCAAAACAGAATTTGGGACAGTGTCTGCATTTTCCAGCTCTGTTTGGCACCCATGTCTTTCCTGCCTGTCTTAGAAACAGAGTAAGGTGATAGCAAGTGATTTGCACATCAGCTGTAGCTCATGATACTGCCAGTGGACAAATTAGTGTAACTAACTTGGCCTTTGATATTGCTCTGATTCTCCTCTTTAGATACAGGGGGACAGCTGGGAGCAGCAGGCAGTCTGTCCTGGGCAGGACTCTGAGCTGTCCATAGTGGCAGTGGTCAGTATTGTCCCCGCTGACCAAGGTCCGAGCAGGTGCTCAAGTGGCTGCACAAGCTTTGCTCCTCCACCTGAAAATGTATGGACTGTGGGCATCAGTCCAGTCTAATGCATGTGAGGAAGCTCAGACACATCTTTATGAATCTGAGCCCCTCTGCCAAGGGCTGTTTTGTACATCTAGGGACTTCTGCAGTCTGCTGAATCACAGTCTTTGGAGAGTGAGGTTTGGAGTTAGGGCTAACGAGATGCGAATTCACAAGGCTTTTCTTAAATACATAAAAATGTGATGATTTAATTTCCCTGGTGACTTCTCCCTCCTCGTAAAGGTGTGGTGTCTGTTGAATCTCCTGCTTACAAATGCTCCCTGTGCTCTGTTGTAGTTCGACCTCACGCAGTGGTTGAGCGTGGCCAAGCCGCCTCTCTCGGAGCGCACCCAGCTCCTGGAGTCCATTCACCTGGCCCTCAATGCATGTGGCCTGGAACCTGAAGAAGATATTTTGATGCCATTTAATATCTTCTGCAAGCATTGGACTAACCTTCTCCAGTATCAGTTCCCTGACCACTACAGTGATTTCTTAAGGCTGTTCGTGCAAAGTGAGTGTCTGAGGCGATGCATCCTAAGCCTTTGTGCAGAACCCTTCTGGCTTTAAAATGTGAACTCTGTGCAGTAGAGTTAAACTGCAGAATTATTTACACTTCCTTAGGTTTCTATCTAGGGCATTTTTATGTGCCTTGCTATGTGAAGTGTTTTTGTTACACATATTGTAGGTCTTCTGTGGGTCAAGGCACACACATCAGTGGCAATAGATTTTTCAGCCCATGTAACAGGAGAAGGATGGAGGAGAGTCTTCTGTTAATGCAAGCACCTATTAATTGTGCCATGGTCTGTAATGCAGAACCCTTGTTTTTGATTACCCTTCAATATCAGGCAGAGAGCTGGAGTTATGAAGATGTGTAACTGACACAGGAATCTGCTGAAAATGTCCTGGTTGACATTTGATGCCACCCATATTCTGATGTGCCCCTCAAATGAGAACAAAAGTATTTCTCTTTGTCAAACCATACCTGCTTGGGGCAGCAGCTGTCTCTTAATGTGTGTTTGCAGCCAGGGATGTACAAAGTGCCTGGGAAGCTGTCTAAGAAGAGAAACATGTAGATGCCAAAAGGAAAGGTTAAGTTGATTGCATTTGCAAACTAGAGAGAAACTCTCACCCTTAAACTTGGGGCTTTCAAACTCCCATATTACCTAATTTTTCATGTAGCGGGGAGCTCTAATTTCAGCCTTTTTTGACTTGGAAAAAGGAACTAACATCTTTCTGGTTTTCACAAATGCATTTTCTTCTTTCTCCTAAGGCTCATCAGAGCAGCTTCTAAGCCCTGACTGTTGGAAGGCATCACTTCAAGCTTTGGGGTGTGATTCAGCAGTGACTGAGCAGGGCATTTTTAAGAAAAGTGATTCTGCTGAAGGTCCTGTGGTGAGGGATGCTGCAAATTCTCTCCTCTCCACAGAGCAGGTGGGTGCCTCTTGGATTGATTTATGTTTTTCAGGTGAAACAGATGCCCTCCAGTGACAGATAGCACTGCTGTGCAGCCTTTCTGCAGCTGATGAATAGCCTCCTTCTTTTTACAGGTGAGAGAGACAATAGAATGGCTTTCTACATCCTTCTGCAAGCTCCGACTGGCCTCGGCGGACTTCAGGACTTTTGGCCTGTTTTCAAAATGGACTCCCTATGTGCCTGAAGTGAACACATTCCTGGAGTACCTCATTAAGCGACTGATTGACACTGAAGTTGCTAATTTAGCCCAAGAGCCTGTTGGCAGTAGCAGAATTTTAGCAGGTAATGTGTCTTAAAGGCAAATTACTTAAGAACAGACATCTGATTTCTCTAATTCTGTCTGTTAAGGACCATTTAAATATACAGTAAAATCTTCTTACTTTACATCTGTGCAATAATGTTAGCATTAAAATACAGCTGGGAAATGTTGGTGCTGCTTCATGGTGATGTAGGACTTCATGCTTTATAAACTAAGAGGAAACTTTTCTATATTTGAGCTTGCTTCAAAATTATTTTATGAGGTGATTGTACTTTCTTGAAGAAAAATAGAGTCTCTTGCACTGAGCAGAGGTTTGGAAGGAGACACTACTGAATTTCATAATGCATGATTTAGATCTAGAGAAAGTTGGCTTTTATTTTAATTTTTAATTAATTTTAATTTAAATTTTAATTAACGCATTTTAATATGTGCAGGTTTGAAGTGTGCATCATTATTGCCCTCACAGTCTCTGGTGTGTTATCAAAGTTATACTAATAAGAGGTCTTAATAATGCAAAATGCTTCTGATGGTTTTTAAAACAGCCCTATTGTTAACTAGAGTTATTATAAAGCATATTGTATTTTAAATTTTTATTTGACCAGAAAGGACTGATGGAATGGTGGGATTCAATGATCTTAGAGGTCTTTTCCAGTCTTAATTATTCTATAATTCTGTGAATGTTAGAGTGAGAAAAGGCTATTATATGCAAATTTAGAAAAGTGTAATATGTTCACTGTTTTGATTTGAAGGAGAAAAGCAACTTTGTTTTGTTTCCTTTTAGCATTGCAGTCCTTGTATTCAGTCATTGCTGGACTCTTTAAACCATGGATACTGGTCTTGGAGAAAGAAGATGCAAGGTATTTATTGCATTTTAAAATTAAATGAATTTTTGCTCAAGTAGAGACTTCTGTCCTGTAAGAATGTCTTTCATTATTACTTGGATTTTAATAATTCGTGACTGTCTTGCCTTCCATTTAAATAGCTCTCACTTTGTAATTTCCTTAATAATTACAGAACTAATTCATGACCTACATCAAATTTTCCAAGGTTTGGATAGAATAATTATTTTAGATAAGAGAAAGATCTTGTAATAATATGAGCAGAGCTTGATTATTTGAAGGATTTCACTCAGTTTTAAAAGCACTGGAACTTGAATTTCAGATTTCCTTTAGTTTCAGTAATATCTATAGTACCTGTTTAAAAGAAAACCAAAAAGCCAAACAAATATAACCCCAAATGCCAGTGATATATAAATAAACTTTAGGCTAAATGAATGCTGTGATGGTCTATTGCCTTGTGTACCTCTGTCTTCACGTGAAAAGTTAGTTAAATTTCTACTATATATTCAAATATTGCTTTCTTTCAAAATTAAAAGCTTTTAGAGTTGTGAGTGCACCTTCAGCACTGAATTTAGAAGGTTGTCTGCAGTTGGTGAATAATGCCATTGAGAAACTCCTTTTGTTTCAATTCCATTATGAAATACCAAACAAGTAATTTCTGCTTACTCAGTGGATCTTCAGTGGGATAGTGAGCTATGCAGCTCTTCTAAGGAAGAAGAGTGTCCCAAAAAGCTGAAACTGGGAGGACTGCTGGATACCTGTACTTCACTGCTTTAGAGTATTTAAATTGCAAATGTTTGTGCTCAGGTGGCTGAACACTGAAATTTGTGTTGTGCTTCTTTTCAGTAGCCAGCCCTGCTACCCTTGGTTGGAGAGTGACACTCCTGTGGCCTCCACCCTGGTCTGTTTGTTTGCAGATTGCATCAAGCTTTTGCATGAGAGCTTCAAAGGTGAGCATGAAATCCTAAGCCTCCCCACTTGTTGATTTGGAGGGGAAAGAAATACAAAAGTTTAGAGTGCATATTTTTCTTTGATGGTATTTTAGTGTGACTTAAAAGTTTTCCATCATCAAAAATAGACTTTCTTCTGAAATCAAGTTTTATCTGTATTTTTTTTGTGGTGTTAATTCAGCTATTTTCTTTGATTCTAGAAAAGCTGCTGCCAAGCCACCATGGGGCTCTCTGGTTACACCTAATGCATTACTGTGAGTGTTGCACAGCCCCCAGAATGCCAGAGTTTATTCTCTATGCTTTCCACACTGAGTTCAAAAGACTTCCATGGAAGGAAATGCATCCAGACCAGATGCTTATGGAAGAGTTCTTTAAAGTGAGTTCGTGGCACCTGTTGAATTAAGTTTATAGTCAGTGCTGCCCTTGAAAATAGCTGGTGAGCTGCAGACAGTTCTTTTGGCAAGCAGGCTTTTAAAGTTTGTTTTTAGCATCCTCAGCTTTCAATTTGTGATGGATTTTTGTAAAGGAGTGCTTTTGAGTCTTAGACATAGTTGTGGGAAGCTGTACAGCTCCCTCTTTGTTGATCTGCTGGAGTGTCTCATTTATTGCATGTGTATTTAATGTTTTTAGTTAGATTTAATATATTTTGCTATTGCCATGTTCTCACTTCCTTGTCTGAGACAAGGTAAAGCTGCAAGAGGGGGAACAAAGAGATGGAGAAAAGACATTTGTCTGCTCTGCTGACCTAAAATGCTGCTGTAGATTTACATTTGGCTAAGGAACTGAAAAGTGTAAAAGTACTTATATCTTACATTGTTTTATACGCCTGAATTTTTCCCTTTCTCCTTCCTAGATCGAACGAGGCAGCCCCAAGAGTTGTTTCTTGTTCTTGGGTTATGTTTTATGTGAAGTAAACTGGGTCAGTGTCCTCTCTGATGCCTGGAATCCCAACCCTCACCCTCAGACTCACAGCATGATTGTCTGTTTGCTGTATATGATGGTGCTGTTGGCAAAGGAGGAACAGCTTATAGGCGAAAAGGTAATTTTTGTGACAGTTCATATCCATCTCTTGAAAGAAAAATACCCCTTTGCTAGAAAGGACACGAGATGTGACTAAATCTAGTTCATTGTTTCTGGAGGATTCTTCAGAGGGTCTTGATCATCTTCAAGGAGTCCCATTTCACGTCTATCAGCTTTCTTCCACTTGCAGTATCTTCTGCTCTCCATTTCCTCTGAGGCATTACAAGTGCTGCACCAAGATGTCACCAGCAGCCTTTGACCATCATTGTATCTCAGTTTAGGAAAATTACCAGCCCTTCATGTGCTTTGACCTGAATGTGATTGCTTATCAAAAGCTTCTCAAGCTTCAGAAGATAGCTGTTTGCACATGCTGTGAGTCAGCCTCAGGAATTCCCTCCTTCCCTCCAGCAGTGTGTTAAACTGACACACTGTCAGGAGGTTTTTGCCCCCCAGAGCACTCCTGTGACACCTTGATCTAAATCTCAAACTTTCTCAGCCCTGTGGAGCAACCAGGCATGAGCAACCTGAGGAGTACTTGTTGCACCAGTGTCACATTCCTGTAGAAGTAGTGTAATTTGGGTTAGTTCTGGATTGTCACCACAATTCCAGTATTTGTTCATTCTAAAACCTGTAGAAACATATAGAATATATAGAATAGAATATAGAATATCCTGAGTTGGAAGTAATCATCGAGTCCAGCTCCTGCCCCTGCACAGACACCCCAACAATCTCACCCTGTGCATCCTTGAGAGCCTTGTCCAAACACTCCTGGAGCTCTGTGAGCCTCAGGACTGTGACCACTCCCTGGGGAGCAGTGCCCAGCACCCTCTGGGGGAAGAACCTTTCCCTGATCTCCAGTCTAAATTTCTGGCACAGCTCCATGCCAGTTGGTGTTTCTCTGTGTCCAGGGGGCTCCTTTTCACTGCAGATGTTTAAGAATGGATGGGAGCTGTTTGTAGAGAGGCTTTTACATCTGCTGACTTGCACTGCCTGTGTGAGCTGTAGGGCTGCTGTGCTATTCAGGGTGGCATTTATGAGAGTAACCTCATGAGGAGTCCCCCAGGTTGGTGGATGATTCACTAAATGGAAAATTGAGGGACATAATTTCTCCTGTGAACTTATATTAACGTATTTGTAAAAATATTTTAATGCCTCTTTTAAACCTCTTTTGAAGTGACTTTAACTTGAAGGGTCTCCACATCTTTCTAGCTGTCTTTATATGTTTACATGTCAAATTTTAACTTTTTTCACAGACTTTTGTACTTGGTTACAGCTGCTGCAACAGTCTAAATACAGTTCTGCAAATGCTAGAGATTAAATATATTTGTTAGCTTACTGCTTGAATAAGGAATTGCTTTTCAGACAGACTCCTTAAGGTCATCTATTTCTGTGGATTTTCAGCTCCATCTCCTTCAAATTCTGAAGCCCTAACTTCCTTCCAATATTGAGTATTGTGAGTCTGAGTTGAAAACTGCAAAGGTGGTGTAGCTTTAACTTATGTCTTTAAATCTTCAGGAATCTCCACTCATAAATCTTCTCGGACAGACCAGCTCCCTTCCTTGGCAGCTTGTGGGCATTTCATCCTATGAAAGCATCATCAGCTACTGCAACAGTCACTACCCTCCCTCTGTTATCCTTGCTAAGGATGCTGGAGCTGAACTGATCCTGAAGCTTCTGAAAATCTCAGCAGGCTTTGGGGCATCTTCAGACAGTCACATCCACCTTGTGAGTTGAACTAGTTTTGGAGCATCTCCTTGCTGTTCTTGGCTTTTGCGAAGTTCTGGTTGTGTATTATGTAATATGGAAAGAGTTCTAGGTGTGATTTTTCTTTTTCTTTTTTTTTTTTTTTTCTTTTTTCTTTTCCCTAATTGATTTTAATTTTGTTTGACAGGATGCAACACTGAAGTGCCGAGCGTACATTCGCCAGGTGGTTCAGTTCCTCAGCACCTTAGAACAAAGTGGAAAGATAACCCTTGCAGTTTTGGAACAAGAAATGGCTAAGTTGCTAGATGATGTAGTCATCTTTAATCCCCCAGGTTTGTGTTGAGGAAATGGCAAATTACTTTAAAGCTGTCAAAATCCTTTACTCCGCTGAGTGGATTGATGAACATCTGTGATGATTTAATTGTTTACTTTACTGTCACATCTCCCTCATGGGCAGCAGGGCATGGTGCTTTGGTGATGTATACATAGGTGGTATGTTAGCACAAAGGAAAAATATGAATCTTGCCCTACAGAGCTGTCAAGAGTGACAGAACCAACATTAAAAACGGGTTATTGTTAGTGAGTAACACTGGCTGATACACAGGACCTTAAGCGATTTGTTTTTTTGTCATCTGGTTGTTCGGGTTTTTTTAAACTTTTATTTTACTTGCAATTTACTTCTTTTTTAAAGGGAAGAATGGCACAAGTCCATTTTCCTGGTCCTGAGGGATTAGGAGTAATGGGTACAAACTGAAAGTGGGGAAGGTTATATTAGGTATTAGGAAGGAATTGTTGCTATGAGGGTGGTGAGATGCTGGCACAGATTGCCCAGGGAAGTTGGGGATACTTTAACCCTGGCAGAGCTCCAGGCCACATTGATAAGGCCTTGAGCATCCTGATTCTAATGGAAGTGTCCCTGCCTATGGCAGGAGGGTTGGAACCTAGATGATATTTAAGGCCCCTTCCAACCCTGAATATTCTATGATTCTGTGACTCAGAAATGGTTCTAAATTGTAAAACTGGGAAAACTTGACAGTGTTGGAGTAGAAGAGGTATACTGGTGTGCCCTAGTGGTATAACGTGTCCCAGACACCCAGGATTGTGTGGGTAGATAATCTAGATCTCATTTTTAGTACTAGTACCCTCTTGAGGCTCCTCTGTCAAACTGTGAGGTCAGGTGAAATCCGTGTCCTGCTGTGCTCCACAGAAAAGGTTGTGAGGGGTCGTGTCTCTTCCTGCCCACGGGTGTGTAACGAGGAAGAGGCTTTTCCTGCAGGAAGCGTGCAGTGGTGAAGCCGAGTCTGGCTTCCAGTGTCTCTTCACCCAAAGGCTTCTCTGGTTTGTGTGACTTGCAGACATGGATCTGCAGACGCGCCACCTGGCCCTCAGCAGCCTGTTCACCGAGACGCTGATGATGCTGAACAACTCCAGCATCACCACGGCCGAGTCCCTGCGGGGCAGCCTGCGCCGCTGGGTGGAGGGCAGAGTGCAGGGGCTGCTGGCCATGCCCCTGCTCACGGCCGCCTGCCACAGCCTGGCCTCCGTGCGCCACATGGCCGAGGCCACCGAGGGCTGCATCACCGCCTACTTCAGCGACGGTAGGAGCCCGTCCCTGTCTCACGGCCTCGGGGCGGGCGGGGATGACACCGGGTCTGGGGTTAAGGGCCCAGTTGGAAGGGTCGTTAGAGATCACCTTGTCCCAACCCCTCTGCCATGGGGAAATGGCTTCACGCTGTTGTAGGAGACTGTAGGGTGGGTTCGATGCACGGATACCGGAGATCTCTAAAGCCAGGTCCTGAACTTACAGTTTATTGCATAGTGCCCTGCTTGGAGCTGCCAGCCACAGCTCAGAGCAGGCCCAAGAGAGAAAGAGATAAGGGCAGAGCAGAGTGGATAAGAGCAGCAAGAGTGGGGGAAACAGAGAAGGAGAAGAGCAGGGAAAGAGCAGAACAAAAGGAGCAGGGAAGAGTGGGAGTAAGAGCAGGGGTAAGAGCAAACAGGAAGAGTAAGGGTAAAAAAAGAGCAAAGTTTCTGTTACAATCCCATAAATCCTTTTCTGTGTTGAATATTCTAATTCCTACTAACCAGTCTAGTACAGAATACAAATCCTATAGCATTTACATACAGCCTATAAGAATCCTTACATTACCATGCTTATCTGTAAGCAGAGGGTCTTGTTTAGACAAGAGGGGGGTTACATTCATGCCAGACATACCATTGTCTTTTGGTTGTTCAGTAACTGAGGCTTGGCATGTCAAAGGTTGCTTTCATTTCAATCTCACAGTTTCCATGTTCTCAAAATCTTTTGTCAGGCAATCATATTTATAAGGCTTTCCTGTTTCATATTCCCCAACACGCTGTCACAGGGGTAGATGGGCTATGAGAGAGAAATTCTTCCCTTCCAAGGTGGGCAGGCCCTGGCACAGGTTGCCCAGAGAAGCTGTGGCTTTGCCATCCCTGGAAATGTCCAAGGCCAGGTTGGACACTGGGGCTTGGAGCAACCTGGGATAGTGGAAAGTGTCCCTGCCCATGCAGGGGATGGTATAAAATGGTCTTTTATGTCCCTTCCAACCCTAACCATTCTGGGATTCTGTGAATGTGGTTTGGGTGTTACAGCTGCTCTAATTGTGTGTATGCTTAATATCCATACCCATCTCTGTGAAAACTGATTTGCTCTGTGTAGTGTTGCCATTTTTCCAGCTAAAGTTGAGGATTTTATTAAAAAAAAAAAAAAAAACCAAGATAACTGAAGACATTTTTTCCCTTCTCTAGTGTTCTGTAGGCTAATTTAAGGAAAAAATACTCTGGTTTAGTAAAACTCTGAAAGTGTGGTGTGCATGACTTTATTTTTTTCTACTTTTTTTTTTTCTGTTTATATAATCCTTGTGGAACTAGATTTTTATTTCTTTCACTGTGTGGAAGATTTCATTACAAGTGAGGGAAACTTGTAATTCCATTGCTGAAATATTCAAATTTTAATCCTGGCTGAATGCTGGGAAAATATCTCACCTTGACCTCAAGGAGGTGCCCTATGATAGTGGAATTTTTCTCTTCTCTCAGAGTTGCAAGACATGCTGATTACCTGAACAAAGCTAAACCAGCCCAGATTCTCTTAACTAGTAGTCCTTGTTCTTAGGTTTTAACCAAACTGCTTTCTCACATGCTTTTTGTTCTTCCCTTCTGCTTTCTTCAAAGATTCCCCTCACCGCCAGGAGTTAGGCTGGGGCCCTGTACTTGCTTCCCTCCAAGTTCCTGAGCTAACCATGGAAGAATTCCTGCAGGAGTGCCTGTCTTTAGGAAGTTACTTGACCCTCTATGTCTACCTGCTGCAATGTCTGAACACTGACCAAACTCTTACCAATGAAATGAAAATCCTGCTGACCATCAGCAAATGGCTGGAGCAAGTGTACCCCAGGTATGAAACTTGAGGCCTTTGAATGTGCCTGGACTTTTGGATTATTATTATTTAAAGTTTATGTAGAGTTGTATAGCTGGTATAATTAGGTAGCCCTGGTTAATTAAGTTAATTTCAACAGAGTGCTGGATGAAATGGCCTGTCCTTCTGTATCTACTAATACAGGGCCTGTCCATCTGCAGTGCCAACAGAAAGCAGTTGTGGGGGTTAAATGGAAGAAGGAATTAAATCTGGTAGAAAATCAGTGAGTTTCAGTCATTTTTCAGTCAGATGAGCTTGGTTTCAATGACAGCCTGGATTTGTGGTCTGTTAAAATGGCTGGAAGCAAACCCTGAATCATTCTGGGTTCCAGTTTCCAGTGTGTCCACAAGGTGGGATGAGTTAGGTGCTGAGTATTCAGCCTGGCACTCTGGTGTTGAAAGCTGCTGGATGGGGACTGTGCAGCAGCTCTGAGCCAAGCCTGGAGCCAGTGGGTCTGATGGGATGCCCAGGGTTAGTGGCCTGTATTGCCTTGTAAAACATCTTAGAAAACTGGGTTCTTAGGGGAAAGGATGCATAGCTTTGGGTTCAAAATAAAAATATTTAATGTATTTAACAGCTGCAGTTAGAATTGCTGCTGAAATTGCCAGGATTTAGCAAACCTGATTATTATTTTTCCATGTTCATGTTGATAACATTCATATTTTCTGTAAAAGAACAATTTGGAAAAATGTATGTTCACACTGTTTCTTGAAATTCAAAGAATACTTTCACTGTGGTAGGCACTGTAGTAATTTCATTTCCAAGGTATGAAGGAGAGAGCAAAGCCACCATATAAAGCAGATTAAACCTTTCTCAAAACATCAGATCTGAGATTGCCTGCGATGGGAAGTGACTGGGAGGAGAAATGTGAGGATAGTCTGATGTAGGAAACTCGTGCTGGTGCTTCATGTGGAAAATCTGAGCTTGTTAACTTAAACTGCCAACTGTTTGGGGAAGGATTAAAAATAGCATAGGGGGAACTTCACTTTGGGCTTTACTCAATAAAAAGCTTCAGTATCAAAATCCTTTTCTCAAGGATTGTATTAAATATCTAAATTGTTGTGGTAACAACATCCAGTGCTTCCTAAAGTGTTTTATTGGTAAGGAAAGAAAAGAACAAATGAGTAGAGATACAGCTTCATTTCTTTTGTGCCAAGTCTTAGGCAAGTTTAAATCCACTTATGACTGCAGTATCATTTATTTCCAGCTGTAAAGCTTAAAAGGAAGCACTGTTCTTTGTCCTGTTACAGGCCCTTAAAACCTGCTAGCTGGTGGATCAAATCCATAACAGTAGCAGTCACAGCAGTGTAATAACTGCTTGGGGTAGTATAGTTATGCTATAGTCAGGTGATAAAATTAGCTATTATTAATTAACAAGCTGAATTTGTCATAGACCTAATGGAGAGGGAAATAAGCTACCTAATCTATGCATCTGACTCTTTAATTTTTATCTTCTCTTACGTTTTCCTTGAATTTTTACCTGAAGCTCAGCAAAGGAAGAGGCCAAGCTGTTTCTGTGGTGGCATAAAGCCATGCAGTTGTCCTTGGTGCAGCTGGAGCAAGATGACCCCATTCTGATTGAATCTGTCATCCGGACCCTGCTGTCCATCCAGGGCCGGCAGAGCCAGCTGGCTGAAGAGAGACTCACCTCTGGAATCCTTGGTGCTATTGGGCTGGGCAGGAGGTCTCCTTTGTCACCCAGGTGAGGGCTGAAGCTGTGTCCAATTAATTGGTTTGAGTCATGGCATCAAAGAGACTGCAGCCTGGGTGCAGAATGCCCAGTCTGGGTCCAGCACAGTGTTAAAGAGTGATCAGAATCCACTTTGCCCCCAGATCTGTAGTGTTCTTTGGGCCTCTCACAGAAATAGCACAGTGACTGTGTTAATCAGATTGACAAGCAAGTATGAACCTCTGCAGAGGTTGTGGTGAAAAAGGGAAGAAAATGCAGTTCTGAATCTGACTTAGTGTCCACCTCAAGCAAAGCTTGTAGGCAGACTGTTAGAGGACTTTCACCTGGTCTGTAAAAAATTATTTCGGTTGATTTCCCAAGATTTTGTGTAAAAACAAATGCATTGCAATTTCTGTCCTAACCTTGAGATACTGGAAATGTTACAAGATGCACAAAGGAGGATGTGCTTGCCTGTGATTCACTCCACCTTCTAAACAGAGACACCAGGTTTGATTGTTAGGTGTCAAAATCAAGTTCACTCTGAAAAGAATGCTGAAGAAAAAAACCACACAAATGTTTGTGGAACAATTCAACCCTGCACCTAAACATAATTTGGTGTTTATAAAGACCTTCTGGGATGCAGTGTTGTTCAAATTGCCTTGAATTCTTGGTGTCATGCAGCTCATCCCTTGATTTGGGTGACAGGAATGTTTTACATTGTGTCACCTGAGGAGTATTTCAGATGTGAGGTGAGGAGTATTTCAGCTAGGCTTGAAATAGATGCAGTATTTCCTATGAAGGTGGTATATTATCTTCTAGTATGTGTTGTGTCCTATTGTGTGTGTACCCAGAGAAGCTAGGATCCCCTTCCATCCCTGGAAGTGTTCAAGGCCAGGTTGGATGGGGCCTGGAGCAGCCTGGTCTTATGGAAGGTGTCCCTGCCCATGGCAGGGGGTAGAACTGGATGAGCTTTAAGGTCCCTCCCAACCCAAACCATTCTGGGATTCTGTGATACTGAAGTGGTTTCTAATGCATTGGAATAGGTCCTGTCATGCCTCTACTTTGTTCCTCATGCAAGAGATACCTCGTGGATAGATCTCAACAATTTGTCTGCTGTTGAGCCTTGCAGCTGTGGTGTCACCTGCCCCTCTGTGCTCTCCCCGTGCAGGTTCCGGGTGGTTGCCCGCAGTTTGTCCGCCTTCCTCCTGGTGCAGATCCCTGCAGAGAGCCAGGTGCGCCTCAAGGCCGGCTCGGAGCCCAGGCTGTCTCAGAAGGCTCAGCAGGTGAGGTGTGCCCATCTCTGGCTGCTTGACATGCCCTGTCTGCACGCCTGTTTAGCTTTTGGGGTGAGCTTTGTGTAAGAGTCACTGCAAGCATTTCTTCAAGGTCAGTCCTGCTCTCGCCTTGTTGCTAAACTTTGGCAGCAGGACTGTGTGTTTGTCCTGAAGTCATCCTGGGTAAAACTTTATACAATGTTCTGCATTCATATGAAGGCACCATTTTTGACTCTTACACATTTAAAAGGGGCAGATGAACGTGATGTCTGTAAAAACCAACTTCAGGAAGCTGGGAGCATAGCAGGTACAAGGAATTTCAAACAAACAGGAAAAAAACAGTGCTGCTGTGGTTTGCACTGCTTTTCAGTGATAAAGCAGGGCTACATTCACACTGACATTTGTTTATGTGAGGTCAGGGCTTAAAAGCCCTGTGACAAATAAACATTCCCCCTTCAGCATGTGCACTGACCGTGGTGTCCTTTCAGTAGGCGCTTGAGAAGAGGAAGGAGTTGGTTAGAAACCAAAGCAAAGTAGCTTGGTACAGCTTGTTTCTCAAAGAAAAGAACAAAACTTGTTCAGAAGTATTTTCTACATTTTCCCTTGCTAGTCCTGCCAATGTAGACTTCTCTACATACAATTTTTAACTTGACACTTAATATCTGACTTTAATACTATTAATGGGAGCAAAGCAATACTTTTGTGAAAGTCCATATATTCATAAAAACAACCTAAAGTGAAGATTTAAGTGTGTTGCAGCTTGTAGTTTGACATGATTTCTGTGAAACTATGCCTTGAATTCATGAAGTAGATATTTGACAATATTTGGGTTACAGAATGTCGCTCTGAATTTTCTACAGTTTTCAGAGGCACTGTCCAGCTCAATGTTTTTCATAGTTCATAGTTCTTTCTCACACATGGGTGTTATAATTAGAAGCATGTTTATGTTAAGATGAGGTTGTTTACAGACTTTCTCTTAGTGTGAAAAAACAACTGATGGGCGGTTGTTTGACCAATGGGATGGGAGAGGTATATCAACCTTCTCCTCCAATCCCTGGTCTGTGTAAAAAATACTATAAATATGGAGTCAAATGTTTTAATAAATAGTTTTATGCCTTCTTCACCAGAAGGCATCCGTGTATGTCACTGTGTGTCCAACAGTGACAACAGAATTAATTGGACAGTTTTAGTGTTGATCTGGGGGAGAAAACAGCTTGAACAATATCAGCTGACTTGAAACTCTGTTATGGGATGGTAATTTTGGTAGCAGCTGTTTTGTTCTGAGTACTCTGGGTTCCGTAGTGGGTGAGGATCCTTTAGGGGAACTGTGCAGATGGTGTTGTGTTATGGACCAAAGTACACCGAGCTAACAGAATTGTCCCTTTCCCCTGTAGGCACTGAGTGCCCTCGAAGCCATGTCATCCAACAAACAATACATGGATTACCAAGAGCAGCTCTCCCAGGCCTCTCTGTTCATCAAGCACCCCGAGCACTGCCTTCAGGATGGCAATAACCTCCTGTCCCTCCTGGTGAACACGCTGTACCCAGAAGTGCATTTTTTGGACAGCATTCGGTAGCGGCGCCGGGTGGGCGCGCGGGGCCGGCGGTGGCTCTGGTTTACAAACAGTGTCCTTATTGCACAAATGATTTTTACATTCAGAGCTCCACTTTAATTAAGTCAGACCTGTGAATAAGAACTGCACACTGTCAAACTTTCTCCACTTCAAGGTTTTCCTGCTTTCCTTTTGATTTTTAGGCCTGTGGAATCACTTAATGGTTTTCGTTTTGGTTTTTTTTTTTTTTTTTTCTTGTTTTTTTTTTGGTTGGTTTGTTTTTTTTTTTTTNTTTTTTTTTTTTTTTTTGCTTGTTTTGTTTTGGGTTGTTTTCTTGTTATTTTTTTGACTGAAAGCACTTGAGTATCTTCTGTGTGTGGTGCCCTTTGGAGAGAAGGGTGCCTGGGGATAGGTGTACAAATCACTAGTCAGCACAGCTCATCCTGTAGTGTCTGAAGCTTTTGCTTGGTGCCTTTTTTTATTTTCCAGTTTGTCATCACTCAGGCCAGTTCAAAAGTGAGTGGAGGATTGTGTGTAAAGAGGTTTGACTTTTTTAACCAGGATACCTCTGAGTCTTATCTAACGAGTGTGTGTCTAGCGATTTTTGTGAAATCCCTGTATTTGAAAGGATGGTATTTTAAATCTTGACTTTTTGCTATCCCTCAGAAATCCGTAGTTTAGAGGCATGCCTACAATCTTGATCCACTTCTGTAAATACCAACAAAAAAGAGAACTAAGAGCATTGTTTTTTTTTTCCTGTTTTCTAAATATTAAGTGTGTCTGCATCTATATTGCTTGATTAAATGCTAGTAACTTCTAGCCAAGTTCAAGGGGATTTAAATCCAGAGACATATTTTCTGGATCTTCAGTGTCTGAGAGGGGAACAGTCAGTTATGATCATGTTAAATAGGATTCCTTAAGTCTGGTTGTTTAGGAAATGTTTAACAACCACCACTTAAACTTATTTTCATCTGCCAAGCTGGACATGACATGACAGGATTTTAGATGACACTGTGAAGAGATATTTTTGTTGTATTAAATTTGGTGATCGCTTGTTAAAATTCTGTTGCCAAAGCATGAACCATGAGCCTGTAAATCTGTTGTTTCAGCTGAATGATCACTGGTTTTGTTGCCTTGTCTGATCATAGGATGCACTTTTGTTTAGGAAAAGCAGAAGGTGAATTTTTCCTGGTGCTTGTTTGATGTCCCTTTAATCACTAATGTGTTTGAGCTGGCCCAAGGTCCTGCAGCCCTGCTCCCTACAGCTCTGTGAAGGAACTGATTGCTTTTTCTTTTCCTCCATTAATTGTGCCTTTGTGTTTTTGACATGGTTGCATGTTAAAACATGAGTTCTGGTCAATAGGGGATAGAAATGTGCTACCTACTCTCTCGTCAGTGATGCTTTGAGCTGTTGCTCCTAAACCATGGTTCTGGTGCTAGAGGACAGATCACCTTTTCATTCTTGGCAGATTCTGCTAATTATGCCAGCTGGGTCATTAGATCACCATCATTTAATGTGGTCTTAGAGTTCTTTGCTCTATCTGCGAGCCTATAAATATATATATGTACACCCCTCTGTATAGTAACCAGATACCAATGCAGCATGGTTTTTAACAGACTCTTTTGGAAAATTCACATCAGCAGGAATACATTCTGCTGCTTTTCCCCCCAAAGACTTAAAAGCACTGAGTTCATTAGGTTCAATGTTATTGATCAGTTCCATATAAATGTGAAGAAGTGTCTTGGTTTGAATGACAGGTGTCTGCTGAGGAAGGCAGGAGCCTCCCTTGGAATGGAGAATGTAAACCCCCTCCTTTTGAATTATTATAATTTTGGATTTAAGGGGGCTCTCAGCCAAAGATAGGGGAATAGGAATAACAGTTCTTTA
>VYXF01009974.1:92670-122279 GCA_013397295.1 Polioptila caerulea | reverse complement strand
TCAAACTCTAAAAATATTCTTACAGCTTCATCATCAGGGGCCCCAGGGATCTCAAAGATGGCACATTTCCCAAGCTTGCCATATTTCTCACATTCCTCCTTGGTTTCTACTTCAAGGTCTTCATCCACCTCCCCAGCACCGACCATGTTCCTCAGTAAGACCACTTTAGTTGGGCATTTCAGTATCTCAGTCAAGGGGTTGGAATCCACCTTCTTGCCCATTTCTTTCTCTGTAGATTCACCAACAACGATCTTGCCACCCCTCTTGCTTGTTTTCTCTACTGACAGTGCTGTGCTGAGCCCCTGTTCATGTTTGCCCAGCCCCTGGCCCTCTCTGAAACCATATTTCTGCATGATTTTATGAGCTACCGTCCCCTCCATGTTGGCAAGGAAGGAGTTGCTGGGTCCTGTGGGGGACGGGGGTCTCTCTGGCTCATCATACACTGGAGGAGGAATTGCTGCTTTGTAAGAAAGTGCCCGAGGTCTTGACTCCTCCTCATATGGGAATGATTCATCAGGTCCTTTGTCCTTCTCAATGAGAGAAGTGGGTGGTGCAATGGCAGTTCCTCCCATACTTCTCTTCTGTCTCTCCCTTTCATAATCTTCGTCTTCATCAGAATTTGGATCTGGTTGTCTTGAAAACCCACTGGCTTTGTGTCTGTCTCTGCGCTTTTTTCTCTCTTCAATCTCCCTTTGCCTCTCCAGCTGCCGCTGCTGTTCCTCTCTCTGACGTTTCACCACTTTTTCATAGTCATTTGGGAACTTGGGATCATACTCATCTGCCAGGGGAATCAACACATTTCCTGCAGAAAACCCACTAGGGACAGCATCCTTTAGCCCAGCTGCTACGTGAGGGGGTGTGTCCATGATCTGTCTCTCATCAGAGGAGCTGCCTCGTTTCAGGTCCATCACTGGAGCAAGGACTGTAGTTTGTTTTGTTCTCTGACTCTTTGGCTGTGTGAGAGCTGCTTTCTTCACCTGCAACTGAGACTGCAGCAGTTTGAAATTCTTGGACCAGCCTTCTGTTTTGGAATTGCTGGTCTCAACCCCTAAGTCATCATAAAGTGACATTTTCTTTTCAATTTAAAACCGTCCCGGCGATGAGCCCAAATCTGTCTTGGTTTGGATGACAGGTGTCTGCTAAGGAAGGCAGGAGCCTCCCTTGGATTGGAGAATGGAAACCCCCTCCTTCCAAATTATTAAAATTTTGAAATTAAGGGACTCGCAGGCAATGATGTGGGAATAGAAAAAACAGTTCTTTATCAGGAGAACTAAAATAAAAATGCAGTAATACAAGAGAAAAACAAACCCACTGCCCGAGTCAGAATACAACCTGAGCCCCTGTGGGTCAGGGTGTTGGGAGCAGTCCAGTTGGAATGGTGGCTGCAGTCCTCCTGAAATGGCAGATGTGGCTCTGTTGAAGCAGTGATCCTGGAGAAAAGTGTAGTTCCCTGCTGAAGGTCCAGTGGAGAGAGGTGGGCCTGGTGATCCTCTGAGAATCCCGTGGAGAAGGCTGCTGTGGTGTTGAAGTTCCAGGTTTTTATCCAGGTAGAAATGCCTGGCTCCTCCCCCTGGATGGAGCATCTCACAATGGGATGATGGAATTTTATCAGTCCTGCAGTGACACTCAATGGCCCATTAACAGAAGATATCTCCCTGGACCAGGATGGGTTGTGGAAGAGATAACAAAAACTGCCTCAGCTGTTTTTTTAACAGCTGATCATTAACCCCACCCCCCACCCCCCTGCCCTGGTTTCAGCAGATGGTGATAGAATACAAACTTTTGGTTACACCTTGCACTGCAACCCAAGACAAGAAGTCAGAAATAATGTGTTTGACATGCACTTTCAAAATGAGGAATTGTTTCAGCTACTGAGTTTTTACAAATGTTGTATTTATAACATGCTCTGTCTGCAAAGACCATGCAAAATAAAAACAGAAAATCAAGCAGTTGGTGACAAACAGTGTGATATTTTCAGCCTGTTGGAAGGATCCACATGGGATAACACATAACTGCTGTAAGTGCCACCTGCAGACCTGCTTTCTGGCTTCATCATCTGCGTGGCAGTGGCTGAAGTCTGAACCTCTGTTGCAGTTTTCTGTGCTCGTGTGTACTCCAGGGCTTGGGGCCTTATTTTCCAAGTGGTGCTCAACAGATTGACTTTTTATTCCTTCTAGTTTTACTGGAAGGACTTTGGAATTTGCTGCATCTCCCAGTTCAATACCAGAAACATCCTGGTGGGTGCACTGCTGTGTTTTGTCCCTCCATTTTATACTGGTTTGAGTGCATGTTTCAGCCTCCCATGAGGTCCAGGGGAACGAGTTGGTTTTGGGACATGATGTCTGGTTGCTTCTATTTGGACCCAAACGAGTTAAAGAAGTAATTTTTGACAGAATAATTCAGAAAGCCAAGCCTAAATCCCATGCACAGGTAGGTGTGAGTTCTCATTACTCTTATGTCTGTAAATCATAAGGGCTCAGAAATCCAATTCAGTTTGTCCAGCTGATATCTCTCAGGTCTCCTTCATCTGTGACTCCTGTGAAACTGAGCTTACAGGTCTGTGACTACACTGTCTGCTCTAAGTTCCCTTTCCTCTTTGCATCTCTTATTTTTATTAAATCTGGCTTTGTAACTGCTGGGATTTCAAGCAGGGATTTTAAAGATCAGGTTCAAATAAATCCTTGCATTCATTTAAAATTCTGCTTTGCTCTCCCAGTGCAGATATTATGAAGAGGTGAACTTCAAAATAATTATTCCCAGCCTGGGGTCGAGCTTGCAAGCTTGTTGGTATTTCAGTAGCAGTTTGGTGGTTGCTACCAGGAGCAGGGATATTTGGGGAACAGTTTTGGAGCTGCTGCACTGGGATGGTTGCACAAAGCACTAAATCCAGCAGTATAAACATGAAAGTAAGTTCACCTGCTCTTTCTTAATTCTTTCTCCTCTTCCTCATCTAAGCCAACCTGTTGCTGTCTCCAGCCCTATCCTGGATTCTCTCTAGTGCCTCTCCAGGACTCCAGGTGGACCCACATTGCCCTGTACCATAAGCTGGATCTGTTCACCTGATCTTGGAGGATGTTTACAGTTAAGAGATTTGTCTGGATTGGCCTTTGTGACTTTGTGGCTTTTGTGAGTTTGTAGTAGTGACTTCATCTCAAAGGGGAGATTTAAGAAATGAGTAGTCAGACCTTAAAGAAACTCTGTGTAACACAGAGATGGAAGTGGTTTAGAAATATTTTTTCAGCTATAAAAAAACCCCAACCCAACAATTTTGTGTATTGGAACATTTATCACAAAGCTCTGAGTTTCTAGGCAATAGGAGCTGAAGCAGTTAGAACACAAACTAGTTTAGACTTCTCATGTCCTGCTTTCAGCTCTACCAGTTTCTGGGAAAAGTCTTCCTTTCGTGCTTGGATACCTCTTTAAAATTAAGATTTCCTTTAAACTCTTCTGGGCATTTAATAGTAATAATAAAGGAACAAACCCCATCTGAAATTCCAGTAGTGTTTTGCCACAGATAGCATGTAGCCCACTTGGATGTGGCTGGAGAAGTGGAGTGGTGAAAAAGGCTTTTCAGAGTGATTTTTGAAAAATACCAAAGCAAAAAGCTGAGTGGCAATTTTACACTCTGCCTGCTTGCTAAACATCTGATGAGGGCTAAAAACACGCAGATAGGTTAAAATTGACCATGTTTTGCTCTTCCAGCTCCATCACTCCTTCTTCTCTTATCCCCACAAAGGCTGCTCCCGCTTATGAGGAGAAGCAGGGCTGGAACTCATAGCATCATGGAAGGGGCTTTAGAGACCACGCAGTTCCAGCCTCCCCGAGGCTGCTGTGACCTGCTGCGGCTCAGCCAAGGCCGGGTCTGTGCTCCGGGGGAAGGACATCCGTGCGGACGGCTCCTGCCCGGCCGGTCAGCTGCGCCTCGGCGCTGCCCCTCCCGTGGGCAGGGTCTGGCTGCCGCCGTGCCTGCGGTCACAGTTCTCGTAGGTGCACTCCGGCAGCTGTGGCCTGGCAGGGGGAGATGTGGGAAAGGGTGAGGGCGCGTTCCAGGCTGCCCTGGGCTCTGCCAGGGGCTCCCGTGGGGGTCAGAGGAAGCGTCTGACGCTCTGAGACACATCCTCTTCTACTCCACGGTAGCTCTTAAGGGTCTCTTGAGCTGCAGCTCCTGTTTTACACCTAAAGCTTTTACATGTCAAAGCGTGCCGAGCAATCTCCTGCCCCTTTAGCATCCACTGTGCTGCCCAGAGCCTCGTGAGGTTGTGACAAACCTCTCCCGAGGAGAGTCTTCTCATGTAAGTGTTGGCTTTAAGCCTCCTTATCTGTGTAGGTGTCTATGTAAATGTAACCAAGGGTACAACGTTGTTTAGACCGTGGTAAATCAGTGAAACTGTGCTTTTTTAAATGCTTTTTTACAAGTAATTGCAGATTTGACTGTAGGATTAAATTCCTTGTTTCTTTGGCTGTGCCCTGTAGACTTGACTGTCCTTCCTGCTGGAATGGCCACTGTTCTTGGGAAAGGTCAGGGAAGGAGACGTGTGGGGTAACTCAGGAAGGAGGCATCACAAAGAAATCACTCACATTGAAGGGGAGTGGCCCCATGCAGATGTAATTATCTTTGTCCTCAGGTAAGTCTTTACCATTAGATCAAGGGTTAGTTTTGGTGGGATTTTTTTTTTTTTTCCCTATCCCAGATGTCTGGCCACCCCAGCTGTCAGGAGTGTCCAAGATCAGTGCTGTGCTAGGTAATGGGAAATGCCAGGAGTTTGTGGGAGCATGGTGTGGATGCCAGCCCCAGACTCAGGCCCTGTCAACCTGAGCTGGGCTGTTTGCTATCTCCTTATCTATCTCCCTGCACACTTGGCTGAGCTTATCAGCTTTGGTGGTGCAGCTTTTTCTGCTCCATTACAAACTGGGGTGCAGGAGGAGAAGATTTCTGTTTCACAGTGTCAGCACAGACCCCATCCCTGACCTTTCCCTTGGGTGGATGATCCATTTTTGGTTTTATGTGGCATCACAGAACCATGGAATGGTTTGGGCTGGGAGGAACCTTAAACCTCATCCAGTCCCACCCCCTGCCATGGTCAGGGACACCTTCCACTGTCCCAGGCTGCTCCAAGCCCTGTCCAGCCTGGCCCTGGACACTGCCAGGGATGCAGGGGCAGCCACAGCTGCTCTGGGCACCCTGTGCCAGCCCTGCCCACCCTCACACACAGCAATTGCTGCCCAAGATCCCATCTGTGCCTGCCCTCTGGCACTGGCAGCCATTCCCTGTGTCCTGTCCCTGCAGGCCTCGTCCCCAGGGCCTGTGCAGCTCTGCTGGAGCCCCTTGAGGCCCTGGCAGGGGCTCTGAGCTGTGCCTGGAGCCTTCTCTTGTGCAGGGGAGCAGCCCCAGCTGTGCCAGGCTGTCTGTAGCCTTCCAGGCATGCTCTGGGGTTATGGCACATCTGAACTCCTGTCAGCTCTTTGCTGGTACAGCAGCTGTGTGCTGTGGTCTCTCCAAACTGCTGCCCAGTCCCTTGTCCTCATTCCACTGTGTCTCCTCTCAGCTGTGCCCAAGCCAGAACCTCCTCCCAGCAGTGTCCAATCCTTGTTCCCTCACACTGGCTAACCTGGTCCTCAGCTCTGAGGTAGCCCCAGCAGCCTGCTCTGAGGCCAGAAAATTGTTACCAAGACCAAGGACACACTGGATTTCTCACCTTGGCCATCCTCACTCTCCTGCAGGATAACACGAGTAGAAGGCAAGACATCCTTACCTGGCCAGGCTGGATGGAGCAGAGGGGGAACCTGTGGAGTGGAAATGATGATGTGGGTTAGCAATGAGGTCAGGGTGGACTGGGGAGCCAGGAGTGACTGAGAGCTGCTGGGAAGCTGCATGGGAGGGTGGTTGTGACACTCCAGTGAAAGGGAAGCAGCCCTGATGTCAGACATGTGGCTCTCTCCATGTGCTTGGGAATTAGGCACTGGAATACAAGGGGCGAAACATTTTTGGTTGGTCCAACAATTTCTACTGTTCAAGACGAGTGGTGGCTTCCATGGATGTGACATCAGACTGTTCCTACAGACCTGTCACTGTGATGTGACATCTCATTCTTCTCAGTCCCCTCCTGCCCATGCCACCACTCAGCAGCACAGGAGGGCTCAGCACCAGTGGCCTCCTGGCTGCTTGGGATGTTGTATCCCTCAGTCCATGGGCTCATGCTTATCTCCTGCAAGCTGGGCACTCCCTGATCTCACAGCCGTGGTGTGGCTGGAAGGTGGGATTTCACAAATGCTGGAGAAGTACTGGGTAGTGAGGCCCTGAGGGACTGACAGGGGTGGTCTGTAAAATGAGGTTGCCCATCCCAGGAGATTAAACTTGTGTGGGATGCAGCAAAGATAAATCTTGGCTGTGGGCTACAGGGAAAGGGATAGTAATTACTCAAGGAAAAAAAAAAAATGTCTGGTTATGTAGGCAGCAGGCTCTCCACCAATTTCCCCTCTGTTGGTTTATTAACATTTCTTCTTGGACACAGGGAAACTCCTGCTCCCTCTGAATTTCCAAAGGCCCCTCTGCAACAGGCTGTGACCAGCCAGCCAAGAGCTCTTTTTAGGTTTCCTGCTAGAATTGTCCTTCTCCTAAGGGCAGAAAATCATAAAATCATAACACTCCCTTCAGCCAAACAAACCCTTCCTGGCAGTCCCCTCCTCCCTGACTTGTCTGCGCATCCATCCCTGGTTGCCAGTCGGATGGAGGGAAGTCGGGACACTGACCTTCTCTGGAGAAAATGGCGAAGCTCAGTATGACCAGCAAGATGACCGCCTTGATTCCCAGCGGCACAAAGATCAGGATCATGAAGGAGGAGCTGTCGGAGGCTCTGAATTTGTAGAAGTAGACGGCGCCCTCTGCCCTGCCGTGGCTGTTGACAGCAGTGCAGGTGTATTTCCCGTCGTGGGTCAGGGACCGCAGCTCCTTGGTGACGCGGTGGCCGGAGCTGCTGGTGGAGCCCGGGTTGCTGTAGGGGGGTCCGGTCCAGGTCAGGGCGGGCGCCGGCTCCCCTTCGGCCGTGCAGCGAGCCTGGAAGGTGTGGTCCCTGCTGGAGCTCACCGTGATGTTAATGATCCTGGGGGCGGCTGTGGGAATCACGGCAGGGGAGGGAAAATGGATCACGATGCAAAGGCAGATCTGGTGCAAAACACCTTGAATTAAGTTTTGTTCTCGGTGGACCCTCAGCATTGTTCTGTCAGGGTAGAGTTGGATACTGGTGGGTGAGAGCTGGACCTGCCCCAGCCTGAACCCCCTGCCCTGGGCTGATCCCAGCGTGGGCAGCAGGGCAGGGGGGATCGTGCCCCTGTGCCCCTGTGCTCAGGTGAGACCCCACCTGCAGAGCTGCCCCAGCCCTGGCTCCAGCAGCACAAGGACGTGGAGCTGCTGCAGCCAGAGCAGAGGAGGCCACGGAGATGCTGCCAGGGCTGGAGCCCCTCTGCTCTGGAGCCAGCCTGGCACAGCTGGGGCTGCTCCCCTGCACATGAGAAGGCTCCAGGCAGAGCTCACAGCCCCTGCCAGGGCCTCAAGGGGCTCCAAGCAAAATGGGGATAAATTTTTTTAGCAGGACTTTTTGTGACAAGAGTTGATGTTTTGAAACTAAAAGAGTAGAGATTTAGATTTGATGTTAGGAGGATTTTTTTTTTGAACAGAGGTTGTCCCAGAGAAGCTGTGGCTGCCCCTGTATCCCTGGAAGTTTTCAAGGCCAGACTGGACAGGGCTTGGAGCAACCTTGTTTAGTGGAAGGTGTCCCTACCCATAGCAAGGGTGTTGGGCAAGATGAGCTTTAAATATTTTCTTCAACAGAAATTATTTAATGACTCTATGGATGCTGGGATATAGCCCTCTCCTTCCTTGTTTTTCTTGGCACTTCCTTCTAAATATCCCCACCCAGCCTGTCTTAGATAGAGGGGCAAAAGGATTCACCCAGCAAAGCCTTGGATGCAAGGATGTGTACTCTGTTTCTTTGATCCCAGCAATGGCTCACACATTTTTCTGAACTTTGGTCAACTTCATCTGTTGTGCCCTTCCTCAGTGGCAGAAGGCAGACAAGTGCCACCCACCATTGTAGGCACAGGTGCAGCTGGTGACCTTTTTGGACTTGGCTGCATCTCCACAAGGTCCAGGACACGTCACCCACGTGTTCTGCACAAGCATTTCATGGCTGTTCCTTTGTTCTCTGACCTCCAGAGCGCACGTGGATGGACCCTTCTGTGTGAGCCCTTTGCTCAGTGCCTGAGGCTTGCCAGATTTGGAAGGTTAGTTACAGGGAACATAATCTGCTTCTAGCCACAACCTATTTTTGATTTTTTTTTTTCCAGCCCCAGAGTTACCAGGTCACTTTCAGGTTGGACATTAGGAGAAATTTCTTCACAGGAAGGGTGATTGGACTTTGGAAGGGGCTGCCCAGGGAGGTAGTGGAGCCCTCATCCCTCCCTGGAAGTGTTCAAAAAGGTGTTAGGGCAAGCAAAGGGGACAAAATGAGTGTCCTCACAGAGGAAGAGGAGGAATTAATTTTTTTTCAGGCTAGACAACAAAAATAAGAGTTTGCAACCACCTACTACATGTCTTCCCCTTTGTCCATGTAGTGGTCATGAGGAATATGAGGCTGTGTGTCATGGGTCTGTGTGTTTTGTTGTTTAAATTAACCCTTTAAGCATTAATTCACCCCTCCCAATCACAGTGTCAGGGCCCATTCCCAAGCAGAGTATTATATCTCTGTGTGTTATCATTCCCCTGGTGCTAAAATCCAGGCAGCCCCTGAGAGACAGGTCCTGCTGCCATCCTACCCAGGTCCTGCTGTGTTTGGCTGTTCAGGAGCTGTTGCAACTGAACGAGATCCTCAGCTGCACAGAACTTCTCAAGAAATAGCTGAGCTCATCCTCAGGTCCCATCTAGACACCCACACAGCACAGCAGGCTTAAGGAACTTCCCTCTCAAAAGCCAAACCATCCAACCTCATGGCCTGGGTAAGATCTGAGTCTGCTTCTGAGGCCTCCTGTGTCTCCTAGCTCCCCCTTGTTCTGTGAGCTTGTCCTGGGAAGTGGAATTAGCATTTGGCATTTGTTGCTTTGAGGTAGTTTTCTAGTAAAAACTTTGTGTTTCATGCTCCAGAGGATTTTGGATTAATGGCACCTGGGTACCAGGTATCTTGTCTTTCCAATCCTGCTACCACCTTGTGGCCCCATTGTGCTGACACCTGTGAACTTGTGCTCAGCACCTTGGCCGTCCAGTTCAGGTTCTGATGGAGAGGATGTCTTTAAGCCCAGCTTGGCTGACCCCAGCTTGCCTCTGCTGCCTGCCCTGATCCTGTGCTGCAGGGACAAAGTGAGGCTCTCACCCCAGCTGCCAGTGCCTGGCCATTTCCTTACCAGTTTTGTTCCTATTCCCTTCCCTGCGTTGTACTCACTGTCTCATGTAAGAAGACTGAGGGGGAGAACGAATTTTCCCTGTTACAAAGGAGAAAGAAAACCCAGCCCTTCGGAAAACCATCTCAGGTAAACTTCTGCTACCATTTGTCATTTCCCACACCCTGTGGCTCTTCCCTAGAGGGTGGCTTTGCCTCTCACGCCCTCTTACCAATCACATGCAGCTTTATCCCATTCCTGCTCTCATACTTGTCCTGGATATCTCCGGCCAGCTCCACCCGGCAGAAATACCTCTCGCCGTCACTCCAGGTCAGGTTGTCAACCCTGATGGACAGGTCCTTGTGCCGGGGGTTGCCCAGCAGTTTGTACTTGTTCTTGTGGCTGATGGCAGTCTTGCAGAGCTCGCTGCTGCTCTGGCTCACACACTTGAAGATTACCGTGCCGTTGTAAGGCTCCTTGATCCTCCAGATGGCCGTCAGGGCCCGGTCAAATGTTCTGTAGGGGTGTGTGAAGGTGCAGGGCAGGATAACCATCTTCCCCAGCTCTCCAGTAACATCAGACGGGACGTGGACAGACCAGCCATTGCACTGCACACCTACAAAGCAAGAAGGGATCGTGGAATTGCAGAATGGTTGGCTGGAAGGGGCTGTAAAATTCACTTCCTTCCACCCCCCTGCCATGGGCAGGGACACCTTGCACTATCACAGGTTGCTCCAAGCCCCATCCAAGCTGGCCCTGGACACTGTCAGGGGGCTGGGGGCAGCCACAGCTGCTCTGGGCACCCTGTGCCAGGGCCTGCCCACCCTCATAGCTAAGAATTTTTTCCTAATATCGAAGCTAAATCTCCCCTCTTTCTGTTTAATATATAGACATGTCTGTCTACCCACTGTTCTGCTGCTACCAACAGCTGTAGCAGCAGATTGTGGCTTCAGAAACAGCTGTGCCTGCATTCCTGTCTTATGAAAGTCACTTCATTAGATCCGGGGCTCTCAGTAGCTGAGAATACCTGTAAAATATAAAACTATCCTGTAAGTAGTTCCACCCATCCCTGGCCTTGCTGGCTTCACCATATGGGCATTCAGCTGTCAGATTACTCCTGTAGACTCAAAGATAAGATTGGCTTTTTGTTCCTGTATCTGTGGCCCATAACACTTGACAAACATCTCCGTGGCAGTGCAGCTTGTATTAACCTATTGTGTGTTACACAATGGACAAAAGGCCATCCTCGGGCCACTTCCCTGTTCAGATATTTACATGGAGTCAGCTCCAAGCCAGTATTTTGATTACTGAGATCTGGAGTCGTGCTGCCCTGTCATACACAATAACGGTATGGGCAACTTTTACAGCCCAGGTAATCTAATAAACAATGCTGCAGCACTGCAGGAGCTTCATGGAGCTCATGGGCTTTGAGCACAAGGATCTGGCACTGAAAACAGTAATTGCTATTGCTTTCTGTCTTATTTGCTCTTGTTTTAGTTATTTTGCAGCATGTCACTGTAACCTTTACTTTAGGAGAATTGTAGATTGTGTGCTTTTGAATATGACTTGCTTCTCTCTGCCACCCTTTTGATTGGCTTTTTTTTTGTTTTCAATATTAAGCAAAGAACACTATATTTTTTTTTTTTTAGCATGTAAGCCCCCCCCTTGCCTTCCAGATGAAAAATAACGTTAAAAATAAGTGCTTTTAGTGTTAGCATCTCCGCCCATTTCCATGGAAACACAGTTTGCCTAGTTATGAGTGGAGGGACCTGTCAACTTTCTGTGTATAATTTACCCTTAACTATAGAGCCTCAGCATGGTAGGTCTTTCATATTCCTTTTGTTAATATCCAGCCTCCATTTGCTCCTGGAACTGAAGCTCTCACAAGAAAGAGAGAGGCAAATAGCCTGCACATCCTACAGAAGGTAACTCTCAAAAGGAGTTGTCAGGTCAGTGTTACTGCTGGTTGTCAGTGGGAAAGGTCATGAAGACAGCAGCAAGAACTGGAGACCAGCTCAGCTGCTACCCTTGCTCTGGCAAATGCTGTTTGGCACTGAAACGAAGCAAATCCTGTGGAGTTTAATGGTATTTAAGTGCATATTTGAAGTTAAAGATGAGCTTAAATGCTCAGTGGACCTGGAAAATATTGTGTCTGTTGCATAATAACTCCTAAGGAATATGAAGCAGAGCGGTGATGAAAACGCTGCATCCCCCTGAAAAAGCTGGGGAAAAGTTAGATGAACTTCCCATTCAGGTTAGGAGAACAGAAAAATGCAAAAAACCCCCTACAAACTGACGACCCCTCTAACAACTGCCAAGCCTGAGTTTTCCCAGCGTTGTCACGTGCACTTGGAATTTCAGGATACTTTTAAGCAAGATGATGGAGAGTGCAATTCCTGGAGAGTTTGTTTCTTTGTAGCAGGCACTTGGCACCCCTGGCACTTGGGCTAGAGTGAGAGGAGAAGCTGTGATCAGGCAGGGGCTGGCAGCAAGCTCAGAACTCACCCTTCCTGGAGATGCGAAGGAGGCACAGGAGAACCAAGCCGAGCTCTCTCATGCTGTTCGATGATCTCCCCTGAGGGGCATCAGCAAACCAGAACCATCTCCTTACGGCTGAGCTGCTGGTCTGGCAGTCACAAAAGGTTTTTCCAGGGGGTAGAAGAAGTTGTGGTTTTCTTCTCCTTGGAGGGAATGAGTTGTTTAGCTGAACCAGCTCTGGGTTCAGGTATTAATAGTTCTGCGGTCAGTCATATGAAAAATTACACCAGAAGGAATCACAGTATCAACCATTTTCCAGCTAAAGGGAGGGAATTGCAGACTGGAGCTGCAAACATCCATGCCACGTGTGTGATGGGCCAAGAGGGGATGGCTTTTGCTACCCGCTCCCAGGCTAGAGGAAATGCTTGCAATCTGCCTGAGGCTGAGACGAGCAAGACTCTTATACTGTCCTAGCTTAAGGCAGTTCCTTCTCCTGAGCCTGGAGCCTTCAAACCAACTGAGCTTTGCCCCTTGTGCTCACTGAATGTTTTTGTCCCTAGGTATAGAAAAAAAAAACCCCTACACTCTTCTTCTGAAGACACTTGTGCCGAGGTGGATGGGTGGTTTGGTGTCCCCTGGCACCCTGCTCTGTCCACACTGACATGACCCTGATGAGTCCTTCCCTCTTTTGAAGTAAGGTGAATTCCAGCTTTTTGCCCAGCATCCTTGTGCAAATGCTTACTGCTTTCTTTCCGGGTTTAACTTCAGCAAATTTACTGTGCAGTTTGCTCATCTACAGAGCTCGGGGCCTGTGGGGAGCTGATGGTGTTTTCCTCCTCGTCACCTCCCTCACGGCGATCTCCTGGCTAAGTTTAACCGCCTTGGGGCGCGAATTCCCTGCCTGGGCTCAGCTTGAGGTTTGCTGCCTTTGCCTCAGGGCAGAGGGAGGGAGGGAGGAATGGTGTGTGCCCGAAGCACCTCACGCCGTGCGGGGTGCTGCGGTGCGGCCCCGCCAGGGCTGCCGGTCACGGCGGCGCAGGCCTTGCCGCAGCCCGCTCCGGTGCAACGTGTCCCTGCCCGTGGATGGTGTTTGTGGCGCCTCCCATCCCGAGCATTCCGCGATTCCCGCGGCAGGCAGCCGCTGGAGGGCTCCCAGAGCCAGGATAAGAAGCTGCTGAGCCGCTGCTGCCGCTTCTGGCGGTGCCCAGAGCCAGCGCCCACCCCCAGGGGGAATGGCGGGGCTCGCCTTCGCGCCTCACTCCGGCTCCTGCGACCCCCGTTCTCTTCTGAACGTGAGGGAGAATCTCCTACAAGGGGCACCTTGAGATGTGGTTGTGATCGCTGCTTTCTGATCCCTTTCTTCCTGCTGTTTGCAGTGCTTTTGAAGAGAGAGATTTCTGTTTTCCCCAGGCCGTTTGGAGGAGGCTCTGAGAGTATCCAGCTCTTATTTATGGTTGTTTGGACCTGTTGCTACTCAGCCAAATTTCAATTAAATCATTCAAAGTTAATTTTTCAAATACCGACTTAGATCCCTGCCCTGTCCCCTCGGCATGTCATCCTTGAGCAGGAGAATCAGGACCAGCGATCTGATTACTTTGCAAACTGTCCTTAGTAGCTGTAAAACATAATTCATGCCACCAGCAGCTGAGAAACCTGAGGGTAAGGGTGGTGGTAGCAGCAAGGAAGAGACCTGTAATCCCTGTCACATCTGTGATATGTGTCTTTTCTGTGTACCTTCCCCTTCTTCCCCTATGTGCAGTTTGATTTCATCTATTTGCGATGTAAAGTTTTTGGTGGTGTGACTCTTTTTAAGCAGTTCCCCACTCATGGCACAGTGGGACTCAGTGGATTGAAGTAAAAGATTAAAGTGAAATCCATGTTAAAAACATCTTGTTACAGTGAAGCATAAATGATTCATGTACAGAATAGCTGCAGTTAACACCAGTATGATCCTCTTCCTCTTTAATGTTTTACTGCAGCATCTCCTAGAAAAATATCTGGTAAATCAGAGCAAAACTACAAATCCTTCAAGTTTTATCTGTGGACTGATTTTCTTCTTGGACCATGGCTATTGGAATGAAGCATTTTAGTGTTTAAAATACAGAGTTGATAACATATAGCTGAAAAGATTTACCACTATTTGAATCAGCCAAAAAATTTTGTAAACAAAATAATCCATGGCTATGATGATCCACATCATGATCCACAGACTCTGTGACCTTTTTTCCCTGGTCTGTGCTTAAATAATATGTAGGATTTCAGTATGGAAGCCAGCTTCTGGTCCAGTATCAAAACCAGGATGCTGTCCATAGTAAATTCAAGGGATGCAAATAATGATATTTCTCTTGCCTCCCTAAGAAAATCCTGTAGTGTTTTGTGATGAATGATGGAGAGATTGCCACGGGATTTTTAGATTGGATATTAGGGAAAATTTCCTCACAAAAAGGCCCCCCAGGGCAGGGGTGGAGCCCTTATCCCTGGAGCGATTTGAAAGCTGTGGATGTAGCACCTGGGGACACGGGGGTGGGTCAGTGGTGGCCTTGGCAGCGCTGGGGAATTGTTGGACTGGAGTGGATAGCTTCAGAGGGCTTTTCAGCCTAAATGATTCCGTGGCTCTATGGTTGGGTGGTGATGATCTGCACCCAAGTGTGGCTGGAGATGGGCACGGCAGAGCTCATCCCTCTGGGTCCCAGGTTTGTCACTGTGGACCAAAGCAGAGTTATTTGTGCAGCTGCACTTGTGCTGACAATTCACACACTTATTTGGGGACCAGAGTGAAGACAGATGTTCCCCCTCCCTCCCTTTAGGTCTTACTTTCAGCTAAGTTTTCTACTTCAATTTTCAGTGTTTTCTACTTCAATTACTTCAGCATCAAGCATGTTCCTAGTCCTCTGAGAGTGCCAACCTGCACACATTGGGAGCAAAAGCCTCGTGTTTTGTCACATTTGGGTCTCCTCCCTGAAGGGATTGGCTCTGTGAAGTACTGGGGAGTGAAGCTGGGAGGACAGAGGGGTTTTCCCTCTGTCTGGTCCCTGTCAGCAGCAGAAAGTGCAGCCATGCTCCCCTTTTTGTGAAGTTGCTGTGGGCTGCCCATCTTCCCTCTGCATCCACTTCATCCTCACCAAGCAAGAGGCTGAAAAAGAAAATTATGGGTAATCGTACAGAGCAGGGAAAGTAGAAATGGATGGAGAGTGTCAAATGCAGGCATCGTTGTTGTTGATGACACTGATCCTGTTTCCTGGCTCTGAGTGTTGCTGCTTGAGTCACCACTGCCTCAAGCTGATCTGGTTTGAAAGGCTACAGGTTCCGAGGTGCCTGTGGTGTTCACTCAGCCTCTCACTTGTGCTCAGGTTCTCCTGCCTCTCGTCCCAATGCTCCAGGTCTGGGGCTGTTCCATCACCGAAGTTGTGCTGGCAGGCAGATGGAGCTGGAACACGGGTGCTAGTGAGCCCTTATTGCCTCTGATGAGCATCAGCCAAAACAAATTAAGTGTATAATTGGGTAATTTGCACCTAGTGGGCAGTTACTGCATGAAAAACAGCTTGTGTTATGGTCAGAGCATGGCAGATGGAAAAAGACAAAGGAAGTGTCTCTCTCTAAGTTGTTTCTTGACTCTGTAGTCACATCCGTTGAGGTGGGTGAGCTGCTCTGATCTCCCAAATGTATGAATTTCTGTCCCTGCTGCTGCCTGTTCACACCCTCTGCCCTGCTCTGACTGTAGAACACCTGCAGACAGGCAGTGCTGTGGTGGTCTCTGCTTTGCCCACACCAAGGCATCAGAGCCATCCAGGGGATGATCCTGGGGCCATCACAGTGCTGGTGCTCACTCCTCCAGACTGGTCTCCCAAGCCCAGCCAACAGTGCAGGTACTCCTGCTCTAACCACAGCTTTGTGCTGACAGGCCTGATGTGGCCACTCATTACAGGAGCCCCCAGAGACCTTTGACTCACAAGGGATCTGCCTCAACTTGCTCAATGACAGCTATGGAGTGTTTCAGGACTCCCAACCCTCCTCAGGCCCATATCAGCTCACCAGTCACTGAGTGTGCTCTCCTGCCCTGGCCATTCTGTCACCCAAACAAGCACAGAGGGTCTGGGCTGGTCTCTGTGTGATGCTGGAATTAGCCTGAGCCAGTGGTTGAGCCAGCTGGCAGGACAGAGACACCATAGTTCCCTTTAGAGTAATACAAATGATGTGTTTGATCAAAGGCACTTGAAATGCCACCAGAACAGAGGTGTCTGCCTACCCTTCCTACTGAAAGTGAGCCTTTGGAGATTTATGTGCTCTGTCTCTCCCTGCTGAATGGGTACGGCTGGTGATTTGAGAAATTCATGCTCCTTTATTTGTAGATTTCATAGCCCTTCTCTGTGATGAGAGCTGCTCTCCGTTGAGAAGGAGTGTGGGCTGTTTTTCTTCCACCAGGCCACACAATATCTGAAGCACATCCTGAGCTTTCCCTTGAGAGAACACTGTTGGCCAGTGAAGGAGTGGGTCTGATCCATGATCTGAGCTTTGCTGCCTTACTTCACAAGCTCCAAACAGATTCAGAAGCACTCAGAATGAGATCTGTGGTCATGAATGTGGCACCTGTGTAGGATGTACTTCTGGAGAATAATTCTACACCACTTGTTGTCACTCACCACCCACCCCCTGCCTTGCCTGAGATCCTGTGCCCTTTAGGGTGGCATTTATTGTGGCATCCTCTCTGAGAAATGTTCCATCCTGTTGTCCTTTGTCCTTCCCAAGCTCTCATAGCTTGTAGTGTTTTCACTGATTTAAATGCAAATTTAAGCAGAATGCTGTCATGGTTTTTGTTTGTTTATAGGATTTTTTGTTGGGTTTGGTTTTTTTGATTTTTTTTTGAACCTTGGTTATTAAACCTGGACTGTTTATCCATTTCCCCTCGCTGCTGAACTTCAGCTGAATTCCTCCACTTGCCATTACCTGTTGCTGTGTGGCTCCAGAAGTGCTTTGACTGCTCCTCTGCATCTGTAATCATCACCCACAGGTTCCTCACCTTGCCAGGGTACCTCACCATCATCCCTACTCTTAAATATGGCCCAGCATGAGTTTGAAACTAATAAAGGCCAGAGGATACCACTGCATCTGCTGATCTGTTCTGCTGTGTAATTTCTAGCATAGCATAGAGGGTTTTTATCCATTTTTTTTCCTGAACTGAATTCCAGACCTTGGATTTGAGCTGGGTGCTGAGTTACCACGTGTGGTGGGAAGGCACAGCTCCCACAGCCTGCACTGGGCAGGTGTGGGAGGAAAGCTGCAGATCTGAAACCAAGCTGCTGAGATAATAAATGAGGCAGGGCTGAGTGATCACTCTTCCCCGTGAACTGTGTCCAGAGGCAATATTCTTTGACAGCCTTGACCTCATAGTCCCAGGATTGTCTGTGCTGCAGTTAAATCTGCTGCTGAGTTATAGTCAGAAGCAAGAGTGTTTTAATGGCATTGTAGATACTTGTGCCTTTAAGGAGACCACAACAAATAATTTTTGTAGGTAGCACATGACCTGAGTGAAGAGTGAGCCGTTCTGAACTGCTGTTGAAACAAGAGACCTTGACTTGAATTCTTGGCAGAGCCTGTCAGTGCAAGATCAGCTCCTTTCTAGCTGGGACAGGAATTAGATGAGAGAGATGAAGGCAACAACTTCCCTTGCCCTGATGGACAGATCTACCTCTGGCAGAGCCAAGATAAGGAGTAATTTTTGCCCTGTGGCAGGGGTTCCCCAGAAAGCAGTTTGGTGGTGGGCTCTTCTTGCAGTTTAACTTTCACTGGGGTTGTTCTTAGAGTTTGGTTTTCTCAGTGGGTGTAATTTTCTGACTGATGCAGGCAGCAGGGCTGCAGAGGACATGCTAAGTCAAAATCAGAGAGATGCAGAATCACAGAATCAGAGTTACTGCCTGCATGTTTAGTCTTTCCCTTAACCTCAGGAAACATTTCTGGTTGAAAATGGAACATTTAGTGGCAATAGGTGGCAAAATATGGTTAAGTGTCCAAAACTAGGTGTTACTATGCTGTTGGTACTGAGGTCTGCTGGATCAGAAGATACCAAAAATGGAACTGACATGTGAATTGTAGCATGTAAATGAATATATAGAATCATAGAATGGGTTGGGTTAGAAGGGACCTTAAAAATCACCTAGTTTCAGCCTCCCAGCCATGTATGGGGACACCTTCCACCATCCCAGGTTGCTCCAAGCCCTGTCCAGCCTGGCCTTGAACACTTCCAGGGATGGGGTGACCACAGCTTCACTGGGCAACCTGTGTCAGTCAGCACCTCACCACCCTCACAGGGAAGAATTTTTTCCTAATATCTAATCTAAATCTACCCTTTTTCAGTTTGAATGCCTTTTTCCTTTTTTACTTTTGCTTCCTTTGGTCTCTGATAGCACAGAAGTGTTCCCAAAAAAGCCGGTGCTAACCCTTTGAGGCCAGTGTAACCTTTACTTAATTGCACGACTGACATAACCTCATGTGGCTCTCGAGATACAGAGTGAGATAAGGCCCCTGCCTAGGGGAGCTTGCTCTCATTAACAGTGATTGATGATGGCATTGACTCCTGGGATTAAGATCAGAGGCTGATAAGGCGTAGGAGAAGTGCTATGGGGAGTGCATTGTTCATATCAACTCTCACCTCATTCGGGTTGGAGCAAACAATAGATAATTTACATTCCTCAATACTCCCTGCTCACCACCGTGTGTGCACATGGCTGTCGGCTCACTGGCAGGACCTTGCTGGAAGCCCAGCATTCCTGTCCAGGCAGGATTGGAAGGGAAAGCTTCCCCAGAGGAGGGAAGATGCTTGACGCAGAGGTGGCAGGTGAGAGAGGCTGAGGAAGCGTGGTGGGAAGGTGGGATGGAGGAGAGCTGCAGCCTGGGGTTGGGCAGAGGAGATCCTGCAGTGCCAGAGAACAGCAGAGCCAGGGAGCTGAGGGCAGGATCGACCCTGGCAGGAGGATACTTTGTAGAATATCCTGCGCTGGGAGGGACCGACAGGATCGTGGAGACCAGCTCAAAGCCCTGCACTGACGCCCCAACAATCCCACCCTGTGCTTGAGAGCATTGTACAGACTCCTGGAGCCCTGGCAGCCCGGGGGCCGTGACCATTTCCTGGGGAGCCTGGGCAGTGCCCAGCACCCTCTGGGGGAAGGACCTTTTGCTGATATCCAACCTAAGCCTCCCCTTGCAGAGCTCCAACCCTGCTCACGGTCAGCAGAAATTGCTGCCTGCCATTTCCATACAGTCATTCCTGTTCTCTCCAGTACTGAGCTCCCTTTTTGGATTGTGACCTTTGTGAAAAGACTGCCTTAAAGCACAGTGGGATGGAGCCGGAGCATCAGCACGATGAAATTTGGTCACTCTGCAGGGTAGATAAAATACTGGTAGTCTAAAGCTGAGGTCAGGTAAAGCAGGTGGTGAAGGGACTGTGCTGGTTAGGAGTGGACTTGATGGATGGAGAGAGCAGTTAATGGCACTTCTTGGCAGGCAGGGCCGGCAGGTTTCTCACAAAGCTCTGCTTCTCATGTGACAGCCTCAGAGAGCTTGGTGCAGTTAACCAGAGAGGCTCTGCAGTCCCTGGAGGCAAACTCTTCCTGGGGTTTCCACAATCCACTGGCTTGGGTCTTGGTTACCTGGGGGTGTTTGAAATTAGCTCTGCCATGTTTGCAGCATGTCCTTAGGCATGCAAAGGGTTAAAAACCTGTGACCCTGGGTTGCCCATGTTGTAGTTCTCAGCATGTAAGATGGGAAAGGAGGTTTCTCTTTCTGTTGGGGAGCTGGATGACTAGGGCCACCCACAGGCAGGCTTTGGAGGAGTGGAAGGCAGATCATAGCATCATAAAGTAGTTTGGGTTAGAAAGAGCCTTTAAAGCTCATCCAGTCCCACCTCCTGCCATGGACAGGGACACCTTCCACTCTTCCAGATTGCTCCAAGCCCTGTCCAGTCTGGCCTTGGACACTTCCAGGGATACAGGGGCAGCCACAGCTTCTTTTGGAAACCTGTGCAACTATTGTCATAGAAAGAAATTTTGATTAAGCCCATGTTGATGAAACAGAGCCAGTTTCTTGCAGACAAAGAGCATTGTTTTGTTACAGATAATCATATTGTGGAAAGATTAGCCCATCATTTAGCAATGAGAGGAAGAGCAGACATGTACATCCTCTGAGGTACAATCACTCATTTGTCTGTCAGGTTCAGTTATTTTGAATAGTCAGGGTTTTGCCCTTTTTATCTGAGTATATAAACAATTCTGAGTTATATTCTGAATGCTTTTGGATAAGTTCCCAGGAGAACTTAAATCTTGGATGGATTTTTAACATGCCTGTAGGCAGCTGTCTTCTCCAGTCCTAGATTTTGGTTACCCCTCCTGTGACCAGTGGAAAATCTGGTTATTTGTACATGAGGAGCACTGGAACAGCCCCACGTGTCTGAGTCAGACTGTTTGGGTGCATTTCTTTTGTTGCTTTCTCACAGCTTCATCTAAAATCACGTATTTCTGCAAGTCTTACAAACAGCCATCATTCTTTGGGAAGAAAACAGAACAAAGAAGTGTGCAAAGATTGCTGGCATGATTATCAGTCACATCACAAATGGGGCTTCTGTTGCCTCCCTAGATTTATTACCCAAACCTGCTGCATACAAGTTAGCAGGCTCCTCTGGGAGAAGCATTGTTTATGGACAATGTGACTTTCCTGCACGGCGTTCTTGTGGACATTCCTCCTCAGCTATTTGGGCTTCAAAACCCCCTGGCCTGCCATGTGCTCTGGCTTGAAGGGTGGCACTGGTTTTGCCTGGATTGTGTATATGAGCCTGGTGGATTCCCTGCAGAATTCCCACCCTGGGAGGCAGCAAAATGCTTACAGCTGAGGTTTCCAGCACTGGAAAGAACCTGATGGATGGTTTGATTTGCTGTGAAGGACCATCCTGCAAAGTCTCGTCAGAGTTTAGTCTGGAGCTGTGCAAACTGCATCCCTTGTGTGTAATTTCTCTTTTGGCACCTGCTGGTGCTGAAGGTGAGAGACAACTTCTGCTTTCAGGAGGTACGAGTCAGGGGGGAAAATGTTCTCCTGGAATTTCCATTGCAGGCAAAATACGAAACAATGAACACTTCTGCAACAATGAAAAAAGCCTTTGAGATTCAGTGGGTAAAGGTGGGTGTTTCAGTCTCACTGAGCCGTGTCTCAAACATGTTAGATGTCACTCATTTCTGTCACACCCTGTTTGCTGCTTCTCAGCACATCTGCAAACACCTCAGAGATAAGCACAGATCTTCTTTTCTGCTCTGCCCCTGCTCTTACTCCCCAGCAGGGCTTTCAGTTCACAACGGAAAATCATAGACTCATTAAGGCTGGAAAAGGACTCTGAGATCACAGAGTTCAACCTTTAACCTGAATTAGCACTGAATTCACCACTAAACCCTGTCCCCATGTGCCTTTTGAACTCTTCCAGGGATGGATGTTCCACCACTGCCCTGAGTAGCCTGTTCCAGTGCCTGACCATCCTTTCTGTGAAGAAAATTTTCACAATATCCACGTTAAACCTCCCGTGGCACAGCTTGAGCCATGTCAAACATCTCTCATTTGGTTTATTGGCAGAATTTGGCCTTTCAAAACTATTCTATATCATCTCTCTGCCTTGAATCAGCATTCACCTTTGTCTTAGTAAAATTAAAAAAAGCTATAACATGGCAAATCAAGGCTGTATCACTCATGTTTTAGCTATGTGTAGTCTTGTGCTGTCTTATTTAAAACTCCATTATGTTTTGGTCTTTTGTTGCACTGCTGTGTGGATCCTTTCTTGAATCCATTTTCTGGGTATTTAAATGAGTCTAATCTAAAAGTGTCTTCTGTATCATACGATTGAAAGGTGGCCAAATGACTTGTAATCTGCCCTTTCTAAATGCCTCAGTGATGATTTTGTTGATTTCCCAGATCTTTGGTGCTGATCCTGCACCTGGATGGAGTAAGTTGCTGGAGCTGTGGAACCTTTTGCCAGGTTACATGCTTCTTATCATTCTACATCCCATAGAAGTGGAATTCTGTGTCTTTAGGGTTTTTTTTTCAGGAGAGAAATGAATGGTATGTACTTTCCACGAAGCTGCTGATGGCAGCTGGGGTGGAGTGAGGGTCCTGCCTGTGGGGGACAGTGAAGGAACATGGGTGCAAGGAGACACTGGAAAAGCTCTGGTAGAAACTGGAGGGTGTTGTGGCTAAAGAATGTCAAGGATTAGTGAATTTGAAATGTTTAGTGGTGTGGAGACGTCAGAATTCTTTCCCAGAGGGGTTGTGTGCACCACCAACCAACACACTACAAGCAAACCAGGATGGGGGAAATGGAAAAGGGGGTGGTGGCCCAAAGAGCCACTCATGATGAGACAGCCTAAAAGAGAAGGTGTATCTTTGGGCAGAGAACATAAATTCAATATCCCCCAGGGGATTTGTTTGTTCTGTGGACTAAACTGTTCAGTTGGTGTAGCAAGATTTCTCGCTGCTCTAAGTGTCTGGCAGAAGAGCTACACAGAGGTGCCTCTTGCTGCTGAGCCACCAGCACAGGAGGGCTGCTGCTGGGTGGCATTTCTCCCTCTGGGGAGGGAGAGTTTGTGTTCTAAGGTATTTTGTGTGTGGGCGGGGCTGAGTCACCAACACAATTTAGATAAAGGTGAGTTGGAGATAAGTGATGTGCTGGAGTGAATGGGAGGGGAGATATTATCCTGGATCCTCAGATGGTCTGAACACTTCCAAGGATGGGGCATTCACCGCTGCTCTGGGCACCCTGTGCCAGCCCTGCCCACCCTCACACACAGCAATTGCTGCCCAAGATCCCATCTGTGCCTGCCCTCTGGCACTGGCAGCCATTCCCTGTGTCCTGTCCCTGCAGGCCTTGTCCCCAGGGCCTGTGCAGCTCTGCTGGAGCCCCTTGAGGCCCTGGCAGGGGCTCTGAGCTGTGCCTGGAGCCTTCTCTTGTGCAGGGGAGCAGCCCCAGCTGTGCCAGGCTGGCTCCAGAGCAGAGGGGCTCCAGCCCTGGCAGCATCTCCGTGGCCTCCTCTGGACTTGCACTTTCCTACAGTGCCACACTCTCCCCCACCTAAACTATACACTACAACGAGTTTTGTAGCTGCTGTGTGACTGAGGCACCGGGATTATTTGCTGGAAAATTCCACTTGAAAAAGTTCTTTTTTTCCTCCCCAGTGCACCATTCCAGGGGCACGCTTTTCTTAGAATTATTTCTCTAAGTGTTCTAATTAGCAAATCTGATCCTTAACCTCCCACTGATCTCAGCCTTATCTGATTAAACTGATGACCAATCCAAGAATCTTTAATCTAAAGTGAGGGGATTTGTAGTTAGTCAGTTTCCTAAGACCATGGCTTCTATTAATTTTCTTCTAATCTATATATTTCCATGAGAGGTAAAAGGGAAAAAAATAGAGACTTTCAAAAAAGTGTTTACGTTTGAGCTCCCATTTTTGCAATTGGGCATATGTAGTTTTATTTTACTCAAAAAATTACTGTTGATGACATCACTGGTCCTAAAAATAGAAGCAGTTTCTTCTAGTGTTCCAAGTACAACTGGGCTGTATTTCTCACAGGTGCTTCTGTTTATTCACAGGATTGGTTTTGTTGCTGCCTTCTAAGATTTTGAATTTATTGTGGGAAATCCTCATGCCGGTGATCTTGGAGTTATATTCTAAACTAAATGGTGAACATTAGGAAGATGAGGTGTTTTTTTTTTTCTTTTAATTTTTAAAATTTTGCTTTGAGGGAGATGTACCAGGGGAGTTTTAGGTTGGACATTAAAGAAAAATTTCTTCACTGAATGGATTGTCCAGCCCTGACACAGGCTGCCCAGGGCAGTGGTGGAGTCCCCATCTCTGGAGGGATTTAACAGCTGTGTAGATGTGGAACTTGGGGACATGGGTCAGTGGTGGCCTTGGCAGTGCTTGGGGGAACTTGATTATATTTTCCAACCTTAACCATTCTGTGATTCTATTCTATGATTCTGCTATGCACTGGAGTGCAACTGCAAGTCAGGGGGCCTCAGCCTCCAGGTAAGTAATTTACCCTTCACAGCCTCTTTGCAAGTAAAGCACCTTTGGGGACCTAAAATAATCCTTCTGCCCCACATCCCTGAAATATTAAGGCCTCCAACTCCTGTTTAAACAGTGTCTGTTTCAATATACATGAAATTAATTGCCATGGTCTATCTGTGCCTCTGAGAATGTGGAGAGTGAGGGCTATAAGTCATGGAGGTGTATTTGATTTGAGAGTTATACTGTTTCCCCATCTCATTCCAAATCTGGGAAAAGCTCAGCTGCTGCTGGTAACAAAATAGGCCTTACCTCCTGAAGGCAGTTTTCCATGGCAAGACAGAGAGAAACTTCAGAAAGGTGTTAATTTGTACCTTACAATTCACCTGTCATGGAGTCCTTGCACTGTGGGAGAGGGAAACAATCGAGAAATAATCAAGCAATAATCTTTTCAAAGCCCTGCTTCCTCATGGGTAGCATCTTTCTTACCCCGTGAATTATGCCCAGCTGTGGCCAAATTCTGTGTCAATTCCTTCACACTTAGTGTCAAGATTCAAAAGATTAGATAATTATCAACGCCAGCATTCTTTACACTGTTTATATTTCATGTGCAACACCAAAACCAAACAGAACCTGCAGCAGTCCTGGAGGATCAGATAAAGGACATTGCATTGTTGCATTTCCCCAGATTTGAGCACTTGACATGAAACTGGGAGAGTTATGCACATATCATCAATGGCTTAGGAAATGGCAGTCAGTTAATTTGAGCTAGACTTTTGGATAAAATGTGGCTCCAAGCAGATGTTCCCCAGTAGTTAGGGTTTTTTTTAACTTCACTTTTTTGTTTATGTTTTTTTTAAAAATTATTTTTTCCCTGTGAATGATTTTTGATAGTATTTACTTGTTTTGTGTATATATGTATTTCTTGTCAGAATTTTAAACACAGTGACATCTCTTTGCTGGCACTGAGAGGGAGGTAGTCCAGAAAAGTACCCCAAAATTTCTGCCCAGCGTGTTTGTTAAGAGTCTGGTATCACCTGTGCATCAGAAACAACTGTGAAAAAAAGAGTGCTTGAAAAAGAAGGGTGATCTGAATAGTATTTATTTGATGTGAAGACAAAAAAACCCCAAACAACCAAAAAACCCAGTTTCAGTAATAAGATAAATTAGTTTTGTTAGCAAAGACAGTGTTTTGAACGATAATGGGATGAAACATAATATGCATGTTCTGACTGGCTCACATGTCAAATTTCCAAATAGCTGCTGTTTTCTGAGGGGTGATGGGATGAATAAATTCGCTGGATAGTGTAAAATATAGACTTAATTCTGAATGATGAGCAAAATCTTTCTAAATGGCTGGGACATGACCTTCATCTTTTGCTGTTTTTCAGTTCTGTGCATACAATTTCTTTATGGTACTGCCAAAATGTCCCTGTTGCTCAGCAACAGCAGGCTGGAATAGCACCAGTCAGGGGAAATCTGCTGATTTACACTGGACATAAATTGTGTTGTCTTGCTGGGGTGCTTATTTTGACATAAGGGTGAAAGCAGCCTTTGTAGATTTGCCTCTCTGGGGCACTCATGGTCCTGGGTGGGGAGATCTCAGTTCAGACATTAAAATACAATTTTACACTACAGTTTGATAAATCATAGAATGGTGTGGGTTCTGTTGGACACCTAAAGGTCATCCACTCCACCAAGTGGCTCAGAGACTTGTCCAAGTGGACCTTGACTTTTTCCAGGGATGGGGCATCCCATATCTCTGGACAACCTGTGCCAGTGCCTCACCACCTACCCATGAAAAATGTCTTCTTTTTATCTGGTCAGAATTGATCCTCTTTTTATTTAAAAACATTTGTTTTCATTGTTGTTCTTTTTGTTTAAAACCACCGACCTTTTCCCATCGCAATGGGCCCTGACAAGAAGTTTGTCCACATTTTTATTAAAGAGATCTTTTGTGTACTGAGAGGCTGCAAAAAGATCTCCCCAGAGCCTTCTCTCCTCCAGGTGAGCACCTGAGGTAAACTTTTTACTTTATCATTTTTTTCTTCTCAGGGTTAGGATTCAGAGAGTGTGAGACAGAATTCTTTTGGAATTGGCTGTTTTATTATTTTTTTATCTAACTTACAGTTTTACTGACTGTGAGTGCTTCTACATGTTAACAGACCAAAAATGGAGTATGGAGTTATGCTTTCAAGGTCTTTTAAGCTTAAACTACTCAATTATGAGATGCTAACTAATTTATTTTCACTTTTAACTCAATAACTAGCTACCCATGTCTCACACTGTGGATTTTTCCAACAAAATTGCTCAAACTTGAAGAAGACGACAAAGAAGAAGAAGGACTACGTGCTAAACCTGCCATCTTATTACATATATATTACTATATCTTAAAACTCTAAACTCTAAATCTTTCACCTTGTGAGATAACACACTTCTATTGAACTACACACTCACACACTTAGTGCTGTCACTCAGTTTTGGAAGCTTTTTCTATGGCCTTTTTTCTATGGTAGTGTATCTTTGAGGATCATTCCCTGTCAGCACAGAAAGTCTGAAATTCTCTGTGTCCTGGGTTCCAACAAACACCTTCAGCCCTCCCAGCCTGGCTCCAAAACGGAGAAACTCCAGACCCCAGGGCACTTCCATGGCCCTCTGTGCCTGCTCCAGGTATATTCCAGATGGAACATGACTTCATGTAACCCCAGTCTGGGGGCCTGTCCAGCATCTCCCCTAGGAGTGAATCACTGCCTGGTCTTGAGGAGGTTTTAGTAGCTCTGACTACAGCTCTGTTGACCCAGTGCTGTGCCTTGGGCTGACTGTGCCTCCTGCATAGAACCAGGCGTGGCACCTGCAGGTTTAAGGAGGTTTGGTGCTGCAAAATACCAAAGGACTGAGAGAGCTGGGGATGTTCTGCCTGGAGAGGGCTCTGAGGAGACTCTAGAGCTCCTTTGAGTACCTAAATGGGCTCCAAGAGAGCTGGAGGAGGATTTTGGCTGAGTCTTGGGTGGCAGGACAGGGGGAATGACTTCCTAGTGCCAGAGGGCAGGCACAGATGGGGTCTTGGGCAGCAATTGCTGTGTGTGAGGGTGGGCAGGGCTGGCACAGGGTGCCCAGAGCAGCTGTGGCTGCCCCTGCATCCCTGGCAGTGTCCAGGGCCAGGCTGGATAGGGCTTGGAGCACCCTGGGACAGTGGAAGGTGTCCCTGCCCATGGCAGGGCAGGGTGGAACAAAGACCCTTTAACCCAAACAATTATGTGATTCTATGATTCTGTGATAAGCACAAAGAGCAGAATTTATAAGTTTCCTATGTATCCCATGCACATTGATTTAAAAATTTTATTTTCCAATGTCTTCTACACTACTTGTGTAAGAGGTAACCTATCTTTGGAAAAACTTAATGACAATAAAGAGAGAAAAACTTTTACCAAACTCAAAAAAGTATAAATGTTTGTTTTAGAAATTAACTCCACAGAATATTATGTAGATATTTATTAAGTAAATCATGGAAATGCTACATTTTACAAGTCAGTGTCAATCATACAGAAATACTGTTGATCATCTGAAAACCTAAAGCTTCACCAGAAGATACTGCCAACAGTTCATCACAGATATGTTACACTCAGGTCTTTGTGATGTTTGCAAAAATACATGGTTTATTTTTTTTTTTACCCTTCCAAACTCAAAAATCATGCTATATTTTATTTCATCTGCTACAAGAAAAACAGGTTTTGATTTTCTTTCCTTGGTGTGATGTTAATGCATGCCAGGCTCCTGTCAGCTGAAGGACCTGAGCACTTATTTTTGGTGAAGATATGAGCTTCAACATGAGACAGAGTATGTCAGTGAGCCAGGCAGAGAGGTGGCTGAGTTAATGTCTGTTGAGGTGATCTGCCCTGCTGTGTGCAAGGCCAGCTTCCTCCTTCCCTACCTGCACACCCTGGGAGCCTGGGCAGCACGTGGCTGGTGTCCTGCAGAGCTTTGCTGGGCTGTTCCTCAAACGTCCCCTTCCCACTGTGGGGCAGAGAGAAATGGCAAAGCAGCAGCTTCACAGAGTTGTTGCCCAGGCCACCACTAACCCATGTGCCCACGTGCCACGTCTACCAGGCCTTTAAATCCCTCCAGGGATGGGGATGCCATCACTGCCCCAGACACCCTGTTTCTAAGCTTGATAACCATTTCTACAAAGATATTATCCCCCAATATCCAATTTAAACCTCCCCCAGCCCAGCCTGAGGCCGTTTCCTCTCCCCTTGTCCCTGTTCCCTGTTCCCTGTTCCCAGAGCCCTTTCCCCCTGGCTGTCCCCTCCTGGCAGGAGCTCTGCAGAGCCACAAGGGCCCCCTGAGCCTCCTGAGCTTCAGGAGCAGGCTGGGACAGTGCAGCATTTTGCTGTTTGATATTTGTGGGCTGAGGGGGACAGTGTAGGGAGAGAAGTTAAGATGATCAGCTTGAATTAGTTCTATTTGTGCGTTGACTGAACAGAGCCATTTTATTGCATAGGAAAGGGACAGCAATGACTTCCTTGCTGTCCCCTCCTTTGCTAACCCATCACCAAGTTCAAGTATTAATAGAAATCATGAGATTAACTCAAAAATCACAAAAATCATGTCCATCTTATGTTTGTTGATTGCTAATGAACATCTCTCTCCAAGGGGTTTGAGAGGTCCTCCAGGTAGAATTCTTCACAACCTATTTTCTGCTTGGCAAAAAGTGCTCTTTATTCCATTTCCCTGCTACAATGAAACTCTCTAAGATGCTTCCTATTGCTGTCATAAGCTGTTTAGCCATTAATTTGAAGTCCCCTCAAACGCTGAAAGATGCTCTTTATTTCTTTATGTCTGATTTTGGCGTCTTCAATTTCGCAGAGAGATTTTTCAGCTTATAAGTAATTTTCCCATTGCTTATAATTCAAGTGTCTTTTCAGACATATGTGCTTTAAAATCATAACAGGCTGATATTGAGAAATGTCCTTCCAGCACAGCACAGTCCTACCTAATAGAAATCTTCTTAATAGAATGAACAGATGTGGTGGAAAAAGTCTCTCCACACAGAAGGAGGTGTTGGGCATTGTAGCACACAAATCACAGTCTGCTGGGCAAACACCTTGTGCTCTTGCCTTAAAATCTGCTGGGTTTCTCTCTTCCTCGGTCTCTATGCCTCACAGCAAGACCTCTCATGTTTCTTCATCATCAGATAATAAGCTCGGTTGGCTTCTGGGTAGGTGACTTTGGAGAGTGGCAGCTTGCAGATGGCAGAGGGGTTTGTGGTCATTAGCAGGAAGGTCAGTGCAGACAAGCAAAAAGGCCAGGTTCCCGATGGCACCCCAAACTGCAAAGAAAAATAACAAACCACCTGTTTACTATGTGTCTTTCTTTCATTAGGGTAACACTCAGAGCCAGCCACCTTGGATCAAGAAGGAGGAAGTCTAGGTTCGGTTTTGAGTATTTCCTTAGGGAGGCTGGGTTTCTTTTTGAGGTCTTGGCATTGTGCATTAGCCTGCAACATCTACCAGCCCTGGTGACAGGGCTGCCTGCCCTTTGGGCATCTGCTGTGGTCTTGGGTGGACATGAGGTACGAGAAGGTGGCAGTGAGACAGGAGAGTGGATACCAGAAACATTCAGCTTTTCCCTGGGCTGTTGTACTGACTGACTTCTGGCAACTGAGAAAAGAAGTTAACCCAAATCTAATGTTTCTTTACACATATTCTGTTGCAGTGCAAGTTCTCA
>VYXF01009974.1:59007-92296 GCA_013397295.1 Polioptila caerulea | reverse complement strand
AGCCTCTCCTGGAGTTGCCCACTCGTGACGCAGTGCGCGACCGGGTGGAGAATAACCACCGTAAGAGCTAGCTGGGCAAATCGCATTGCGTTAATATTCAGGGTCCTTTTTCCAATTGCTTCAGGCAGGAGGTAAATATCTGAAAGAGGGGAGATGTTCTAGCAGCCCGCCTGTGCCTAAAGTGAATCCTGGAGAGTTGGAGGGGGCCTTGGGGCAAGGGCTTGGACAGGATAAGGGGAAAGGCTTTCCTCTGACAGAGGGCAGGGACAGATGGGATGTGGGGGAGAAATTCTTCCCTGTGGGGGTGGTGAGGCTCTGGCACAGGGTGCCCAGAGAAGCTGTGGCTGCCCTTGGATCCCTGGAAGTGTTCAAGGATAGATGGGGCTTGGAGCAACCTCGGACAGTGGAAGGTGTCCCTGCACATGGCAAGGAGTGGAACTGGATGAACTGCCTTTCCATGATTCTATGATCTCCTGATCACTGAAACTGGCAAGTGATGATTCCAAGTCACCTTTTCCAGTGGGAATCACACCAATCCCCTGGGCAGAGACTAACCCCTCTCCCAGACCATTTCTGCTTCTGGCTGAATCCTTCCCCGCATCTTGGTGTTTTGCCTGACAAGCCAGGGACAAATTCAGTATTGGAAATCAGCCCTTAGCTGATGCATTACTTACCACAGACAACATGTGGGTCACTGCTGCTCCCAGGTAGGCACTGAAGAGTGCTGTGAAAAAGAAAGGCAGTTCCTGGTGAATTCATGGAGTAGAACAGCCAGGACAAACATCTTTCCTTCTGCCTTGGATAGCTCAACCAATAATTATGACCCTGTCTGGGCAGTACCCTGCTAAACCCCTTCCTGTGTCCCCTCCAACCTGCAGCTTATGGGAGGAGCAAAACAAACAAACAAACAAATGAACGAATGAACAAACAAACAAACAAACAAACATGGAGTGATGAAAAATGTGCTATGGTATCACAGGCTTTTGAAAAATGCACTGACATGGAAAGTATGTAGCTTGATGGATGGGGTTAAATAGGAAAATAACCCTTCTACCCTCATCTGTCCTGCCTTCAGGGCTTGAAGGTGGGTCAATGACATACAGAGCTAAATCTTTCTTATGTGAGCACTGAATGAGCAATAGTTTCACTCCCAGCTTGCTCTGATATTGAAATTTCATATGGAATTGCCTTATAAATAATTCTTCAATCCTGCTATGCTGCCCAGCTCATGCCTTTGATCCATTTCAAGAGAATGGGGTACGTGTACTGTCTAACTACAGTAGAGCTCCACTCTTTCTCAAAGATTAGGCATGTCCTTCTTCAAAGAAGGAATTTGAGCTGGTATCTATGGCAGGAAAAAAACAACATGATTCATCCAGCAGCGAGCGAACAAACACAATTAATGACTCGAAAGAAAGCATCTGGTTTCAAAGACCTTAGTTAACATGTGTCCACTGATCACAGCTCTTGCTTTAAACACAACTCTTGGCCGAAAATGAAAGCACAGGGTGTGTTAGAGCCGTGGCTCCAGCGCCCAGCTCCACCGCTCATCAGCCTCACCTACATCCATCTGCCTGCCTGGAGGAGCCAGATGGGCTCCTCTGCTGCAAAGGCAGCCCTGTCTCACTTCAAGGGGAGGTGAGAACCCCCCAGGTACCTACCACAGGCCATGGCCAGGAGGTGTGACTGCCAGGTGAGAGCCAAGAACATGCCCCCGATGGCAGCACAGGACAGGGAGCTGTTGTAGCCCCACAGCCCCAGGTAGATTTGGTTAAATGGTGTTGCTAAGCTCAGCCCTGGAAAACAAAGAGAGACAAAAAAGAGATAAAAGCAATGGAGAAGTGTCATGAATCCAGATTTTCAAAGGTTCTAGTCAGCATTTGTACATGGAGCTGTTTGAAGTCATGTTGCTGTGGTCTAAGGGAATCGTGGCAGAATTTTCCTGCTACTGCTGAGCTGGATTGGGTGATCCGATTTCAACAGAACACACATGAGTGAATGAGCCTACATATTAACCTTAGATGCATCCCTGAGGCCTGCACATTCAGGCTACACATGGCTATGACTTTGATTGATCTGCCCCTAAACCCACCAAGATACACCCAGAAATTAAGTATTTGGTGGTAAAAATTAACCCCAGCACAACAGACACTTCTTTCTTCTGAAGGTTTCCGCTGTCATAAAACAAGGTCAGAGAATGGGGAAGTCAATCAAAAGAATTCTTAAAACAGAAGTCTGAGTACATTTTGCTTCCAAACAGCCATTCTCCAGTGAGTGAAATACTTGTGACTTTAAGTGCTCCACTTATTGTAGTTCCTGTTTTATTCTCCATGCTTTTATATAAATGTGTGTCACAAGCCAAATCATTACCTGCCAGCATCCCCACTGCTGAGCCGATCACTGCGTGGACACAAATAAGTGGAGAGGAGATAAATAAACCAATTAGGAAAATTCCCCCAGTCCAGGGATTGTCACAGCCATAAACCTGGCCCACGCCGACTGGAATGGATCGCAGGAGCTGTAGAAATTAACAAAACAAAACAAACAAGACAGACAATTTGTTATCAGCTTTGTAACTTTTTGTTTTGTTTTTAAACCTATTTTTCTTGGCCAGGCTCATGTTTGGCATTTGTTGGATGCAGTCTTTCTTTCGAAGTGGAACATTTGGGCACATCTCGGGAGACAGCAGGGCATTTCCACAGGGTTTCCCCTTCAATGAAAATGAGTCATGGCTTGTTCCCTAGCCCTGAGCTCCTCTGCCAGGTTTTTGCTCTAAGATCAAAGGCAAAGATTTTGTGAAAGGGTTTAACCATCCTCTTTGCATGTGCTGCTGACTTGACCATTTTTACATATCCATAGGGACCATGAGAGTGAACCTAGGGGATGGTTCCCTTGGGATTCACTGGAAAGAGGAGCAAGAGATGCTGTGACAGAGATCAGCTTGGTCACAGCTTAGAGATGGTTTTGGGGCACTTTTCTGTGTACAGCCCCCATAAAACCATGTGCCACGGTAAATGTTCTTCAAGAAATTTCACTTGTGTGTTTCTATGTAGTGTCAATTAACTTCCTTTTTCTTAATCACTCCCTGGGAGCCCCTTATCAGTTGAGCCTTAGGAGAAAATAGTTACTCTAGTATCGGTATTGTTTATGGCGTAATCTGAGAGAATAAAATGTTCCTTTGGAAAGGTCCCACTTGAATACAAATTAAAAATATGTGAATGTGTGTCTGGCCCCAAGTTTTTAACCATTCTACCACAGTAAAATCTGCTTGCTCATGTCCAATCAGAAAGATGTAATTTTATAAACAGCCAGTATCCAAAAAATTAAAATTTCTCCTTGAGTTAACTGGAATTCTCAGAACAACCTTAGCTATGGGGAGATGATCAGTCTATGCATAGAAATGGAAATGGATAATTAGATTCAAGAGAGTCTTTGAAGATTATAATCTGTACACTTGCATCCAACTGCACATGAAAAGATTTTCATTTTCAAGCCATCAAAAATATACATTCCTAGAGAAAACCCTTGTATTTTGGATAATAGTTCCCTTATAGATCAAATTTATCAGGCAGTAATGCAGTAACAAAGGAGATGGAGCTGCTGCAGCTGGTGCAGAGGAGGCCACAGAGATGCTGCCAGGGCTGGAGCCCCTCTGCTCTGGAGCCAGCCTGGCACAGCTGGGGCTGCTCCCCTGCACAAGAGAAGGCTCCAGGCACAGCTCAGAGCCCCTGCCAGGGCCTCAAGGGGCTCCAGCAGAGCTGCACAGGCCCTGGGGACAAGGCCTGCAGGGACAGCACACAGGGAATGGCTGCCAGTGCCAGAGGGCAGGCACAGATGGGATCTTGGGCAGCAATTGCTGTGTGTGAGGGTGGGCAGGGCTGGCACAGGGTGCCCAGAGCAGCTGTGGCTGCCCCTGCATCCCTGGCAGTGTCCAGGGCCAGGTTGGACAGGGCTTGGAGCAGCCTGGGACAGTGGGAGGTGTCCCTGTCCATGGCAGGGGGTGGCACTGGATGGTCATTTAAGGTCCCATTCAACCCAAATAATACATTTCTGTAGTGTTTCTAACTGTAAATGAAGGAGACTGCTACCCTTAAGACATCCTACCATTGTGATTTCAGCATCTGCCCAGGTGATGTTCGGCGTTGCTGTTGCAGGATGGATGACAGTTGTAGGGAAGAAGAGGTTGTGTGGTCCTGAGGCAGCCAGGTAGAGGGTCAAGGCCAAATTGAAAGGCAAGGTGAGAACAGGCAGGTCCCACTTAGAGAAAACTGCACTTAAAGCACTGGTGAAAACAGGGCTGAAAGAAGAACAAAATGGTCTCACTCGAATCTTGTCAGATATGCGAAAATCACACCAGAACCATGTCCAACTGTAAAAGCTGCAGAAAATATGGTCTACTTAAATTAAACAAAAAACCCAACCCAACCCAAACCCAAAAACCCTCTCCTCCTTCTATCTGTTTAATTTTCTCAATCTTTTTGATCAAATCAGAGACAAGAAAGGGTACTCCATAAATTTCCTACCCCTCCAAAGGCAACTATTAGTGTACAGACTCCTGTCAAGTTATGTTAATATGAATTGAATTTGGTGAGCATGAAGGAGACAGGATCCAGTGCTTTCATGGAGTTATTCCCCAGCTCAATCTCAGTATTTAGATTTTCTTTTTAGCACCTGAAGTGGACTGAGACTACAATACCCATTCTGGGTCTGAGTGAACTGTGAACTGTGAATGTGGCTCTGTGCTGTTGTTCAAGCTTGTGGATCAGCAGTAAAAGCTGACATAAAAGTGAACTGTAACACCACATGAACTTCAGGCAGACAAATTACATGTGTGGTTTTAGCAATCTGCAACTAGACATTTTGGGGTCAAAGACCAGGTTTCAAAATTTTTTGCTGGCCAAACACCTAGCGGATTATGGTGTCATATATAGGAGTAAAATATTATTAGTTGTTTGTTTTGATTATTGTCAACCATCATGTCTTGGGACCACTGAACAACTTCTGTGCTTGGAGAAGTAAATTTTCATGACATTTTTATATGGTGACTTAAATAGATGAAACACTTGTGGCTGATGATGGTTGGAAATCGTGAAAATAACGTTGCTCTTGAAACAGAAATGAATTGATGCATCACAGCAATATGACTCACATTCAGAATATTGAATTACACATGATCAGCCACTGATTTTTGTTTTCCCCACAGGGATTATTTGTGATTATGTGGGTATTTTTATTTGTTTCTGGATTACATCTGAGTTTAAGAGTGTAAATAACAATGCAGATTTATCAGTACATGTGTGTTAGCTGCGTTCCCTTTCCACTGCTGTCTGCATAGAAACACAGCGGCTCAGTCTCACGTGTAGGGCCTCTGGGGCTGGAAGGAGAAGCAGAGAAACCATCTGACTTACCAGGTCATGGACACCAGTGCCACTGGCAGGAGGAGCCACCAGTTGTAGTCTCCATCAGCAGAGAAGACAGCCATCAGCAGTCCCACCAAGACCCCGTTGTATCCATACAGGCCTGCTGCTATGGCTGACCTGTGTGGAGGAAACAGCTGAAGTCTTCAAGTCTTCTCCCCCAAGGATGCTTTGCTCACATCAGCCCTCCCTCCCCACCCAACTGTGGCTCTGTTTGGGGATGACCTGCTGGAACTCATCCACCAACATTTGATTTCACACGCTTGGTCAGCACCTACCCCTCCTGCAGGTTTGTCCACTGTCCCTCTGCATCAGATGCAGCTGCTGGGAGGATCTGTCTGGTCCTACCAGACCAGATACATGCCCAGTCAAGGCTGGATCACACAATCATAGAAGCTTTGGGTTTGGGAAAAAGCCTTAAAGACCAGCTTGTTTCCAACCCTATGCCATGGGCAGGGACACTTCCCACTAAATTCAGGCTTCTTATCCACATCAAACTTCTAACACATAAATCTGCACTGAAGTGGCCACTTTCAGCTGGGGGAAAAGGATGGACTTACCTGTCCTGACCCAGAATAAGTGCTGTTAAAGTTGAGACAACTGTTCCCACACATCCTGTGAGTGTCCACCACGGGTTCTGCAGCAGGAGGCCGGCCAGAATGACCAGCCCACTGAGGGGATTGTTGACAAACATCACCTGGGATATCCCACGCAGCACCCAGTCAAGGAGCTGGATCATGAGAGGTTTGTCTGGAAAAGATCAGATTTCAGTAATAAAACAAGCCCCCTAAAGTCTGCAGATGGTACTGATTTTGATGTATTTTTGAAACTCAGGAAAAGTTTTGGCAGTGGGACTTGGCACCATGACTGAAGCAATGAATCAACAAGACTGTAAAGCCTGACAGGGATTTATTATGGTCCACAGTGAAGTCTTACAGCTGGAAAACTGAGATGAACAGTGAGGTTGCCAGAACCCTGTGTTATAAAGTACCCTGGACCAGATTCATATGAACCAGCTAATTTATGATGTCTGTGGCTCAGATGGCAAATCGTGTGTGTATCCCACTGCTGATTTATTACAGGGACCAAACACACCTAACTATGTGTAATTTAACTTCACAGTGGCACTAGGCTTGACAGAAACTGCTCAGCTGAAAGGACATGGAGTGTTAAGAAGAATGGCAGAGTGCAGAATAACCATCCAGGGCTATGTTCTGTGGGACTAAATTTGCTCTGTACATAGCATGCTGGGAGGTACACGTCATCTCAGATATCCCCAAGATTTAAGCAGGATGTAGATCTCTGCACAAAGCTGATTTTTTTCCCCTACAAAACTGACATAAATCAGGGTAGAGGTAGTTTCTATACTACTCTAACTTGAATCACTTCACTGAGAAGTTAGTTATGACTCCTTTGATGTACTTTTTATTTGGAATCTGCTGTCATTAGTCAAGAAAAAGTAGGTTTACCTTTCAGCCAGGTTCCAAAATCCTTCATATCTCCAGTGAGGTAACCCACAGCTCTGCAGAAACTCTTCCCACCTGTGCTCAGTGGATTCTGCTTCATTGGCATTCTTTCCCCCTTGGTTTCTATCTTGACATCAACACAGTTTTCCATGTTGGTGTTCTGAACCTTTGGTAAAATTCAAGTGAAAAGAAAAAAAAGAGAGTTCATTACAATGTCTCTTTCTGATCCCTGTTTTTTCTCTTTTCCACATAACTGCTCACCATATGTTACTTTGGAACCAGAAAGAGGAAAATCCTTACTCTGAACACCTGATTCTTTTGTCTCCATGGGCACATTCTCTCTTCATGTGCTCTCTTCTCCCAGAATTCCATGCAGTTACGAGGAGATGTTTCATTTATTAAGCTTCTCTGTTGCTTAACCCATATTTCCATATTGAATTTATCCATCATCCATCAATAACAGGCACCTAAATTCAATTTCATAATCACCTAAGTTCAACCTTTCTTATGAGCACAGGCTTAGCCTGGGGTTGTCCATGGAGCCTTATTCCACAACTCACATGCATTCATACATTCCTTTTTCTCATTTGAACTGCACTTTAAGCTGACCAATCTTTAGAATTAGCCAGCATTGATTCAATAGTTTGATGCCCAGATTCACAGTTTTTTCTTTCCACTCTGCCTTGTCTTGTTGCTTTCTTCTCTGCTGAGACAAAACTGGGGACCACATGCTGGAAGCTGTGGTAAGAAACCCCCATGGACTAATGAGATTACACTTACTAAATTTAGCAGGGGCTAGAAAAAGTTTAAATAAGGTAGGGGACTCTTATCGGCCCAGTGAAGGTGTTTGGGCCTAAATAAGGTGTTTGGGGTGCAGGACTGGGAGATGGGGTTCCCTTTGGGATGTACACTCTTTGCATCAGGAGCTGCTGGAATATCCTTTGGCATCTCGCAGAGCCTAGGCAGCATTAGTCAGGCATGTGGATCAAAGGCTTACACCTAACAGTAAAAAACAGTGCCTATAGCCAATTCATTGTTTGTCTAAGAGCCAATTCTGAATATGAAGTCTGCAAATAAATAAAAAATCCTGTTCCTGGAGCATAGTCTGTTTCCTGAACTAATTCTTGGTAATTATCAAGCAAACACCAGACAAAGTGTGGTGTTGTGTGAATACAGAACCAGAGGTGCTTCAGGTCTCACTGGTCTCACAGGTCTCACCAGCTTGTGCAAGAAATAATGAATTTAGACTGGGAGCTGGCAGACTAAATAGGATGATACAGACACAGAGGTCTTGTGTTAGTCCTTGACTCGCTCAAAACTTTGCTAAAAGCCTTGTGAGCAGCTGGAGGAGAGAACCCATAGTTCAGAAATACAGGTGCTGAGTACTTAGGCTGCTTCACCCCTGGGCATTGCATTTCCAGACCCTCCAGAGTGGTTAAACAGCTCTGAGTCTGTGTAGGGGAATGCCTGGTTAATGCACCATTGGTTAATCCTGGCCAGTTTCTTACTCTTATGGTACTGGAGGGCTGGGGGTGACCTCTCAGGAAGCAGTAAATATTTGCACAAATAATAAATAGACATTTTCTACCTTCTAGAAGACACCAGCTAATAGTAGGATAGGTTCCATATGAGACACCAACTACAGGACTGGTGTATACAGAAAGGTGTAGAGTTTGGCTTTTTTAGGACATGGAGGTAAGGATTTTAAACAAAAAGGGGTTAAGGAAGAATAAAATGAAATGAAATGAAATGAAATGAAATGAAATGAAATGAAATGAAATGAAATGAAATGAATATAAAAGAGAAAAGAAAAGAAAAGAAAAGAAAAGAAAAGAAAAGAAAAGAAAAGAAAAGAAAAGAAAAGAAAAGAAAAGAAAAGAAAAGGAAAAGAAAAGAAAAAAAAAAGATTGTTGCTGGGGATGGTGTCTTGGTACAGGAAGGCTTTTTTTGGGCCTGTTACAATTCACTACCTTAACTCATTAACCTTCACTTTTTTCACATTTTATTCTGGAACAAGTGAACTGAATGTACTTCCAATTAAATCAAAATTTGTAGCCAAGATTAATGCTCCCCATTTGGTGAAAGTGCATTTACATTTTTCCTTTTAAAGGACCTCCCTCTTTATGCAGGCTTTATTTGGGCTCCCTCTTTATTTGGGCTCCCTCTTTATTTGGGCTTTTCCTGTTGCTAACCCAGGAAATGAAGTGGTGCTGTGAGACCCATGCTGGCATGCCCTGGGTGTTCCCCTGCATGCTGAGTGAGGAGCTGTTTGCACTCAGGAGCCTGCAGAACGGGGTGTAATGTTCACATGAAGTATTGGAGCCACCGTCCAGTCCACTTGCACAATGGAGAAAAAAACAGATGAGGCTGAGGGCCCGAATTCACACAAAAAAATGATGTATTGCTTTGCCGTATAAAGGCAAGCGTGATCCGGCAGTGCAGCTCTGCCCTGGGTTTCCATGGGCAGAAATGAAGCCAGGTCACTGCAGCTGGCATGGCAAAAAGACCAGGTGACCTGGTGAGTCACTGACCTGTCTCTAACTTCACACTCAGTGAATACCCAGAGTCCTGGAGTATTCAGAGTCACAGAGGCTGCGGGGTGATCGTGGTTACCTTCGATCCTGCAGTGCTGCCCAAACTCCTGTTCATTATGTCATAGAATCATAGAATACTTGGTGCTGGAGGGGACCTTTAAAGCTCATCTATTCCAGTGCCTCAGGCAGTTCCATTTGATCCAGGGATGTGTCTCCCTAGAGAGGGACCAGGGGAACTTCATCCGTTCCAAAGAGCATGTAGTGAGTGACAGGACAAGGGGCAGTGGCTTCAAACTGAGAGAGGGCATGGTTGGACTAGACATTAGGAAGAAGTTGTTCTGTGCAGGATGGTGAGGCCCTGACAGACGTTGTCCGGAGAAGCTGTGATTAAACCATCCCTGGCAGTGTCCAAGGCCAGGCTGGATGGGGCTTGGAGCAGCCTGGGACAGTGGAAGGTGTCCCTGCTCATGGCAGGATTTGGGACTGGATGAGCTTTAAAGGCCTCTTCCAACCCAAACCATTCTGTGGTTATTTATGCTAAAGGAGAATTAAACCATTATTGAACAACCGGCAGAACAGCTGGGTGAGAAATGGGTATAGGCCAAGAAAATATTTGGTTTTGAATTGGGGTCTTCATGACACAGTAAAGACCCAGATGCAGCCCCATTGGTTTCATGACCTCACTGAATCCCACCCCAGGCACTGTTTGGGGGCTGCATCCTGTCTGAGGGGGTTTTCCCATCTCTTCAGAAACACAAGGTAGTAAGGACATGCACTACTTCTACTTAGTTGTCCAGTAAGAGCATAAGGAGGGAGTGAAACACTTGGAAACTGGCACCAGCATAAAGTTTTTCAGGCATTTCTAGTGATTTTACAAAGCAGTACCTACCACATATATGAATAGATTAATGATTTGTTAATGCATTATGTGTCTTAAGGGAGTAGGTGATAGCAGGTATTTAAGAATGGAGAGAATACAAAAGGTGTCTTATCTCAGAATTGTGGATATACTCAGAGAATTTTAACATTGGTGTCTGAATAACAATGCAGACTGAAGTGTGCATTTTCTGACAGGGATTTCATGTGTTCTTGTCTGCACCAGGTCTTTTGAAGACCTGCAGTTGAAGTTATGAAAACACGGTTTCCACAGAAAGTGTTCTTTTTTTCTTAGTGCACAAAGGAAGGAAATGGAAATAATTGCAAAAGGAGTGTTCGACTGCTTGACTTCTGCAGGGGGGCAGGTTTGGTAATTTTTAATTTTTTTTTAAATTCTTGATTTCTATTAGTCCGGGAGAAAAGCTTTTTTAAAGACTAAGTCCTGTTCTCAAACAGACAGCTTGGAGCACACTGCCTCATCTCAAACTCCAGAGACGTGTTCCAGCCCTGCAGGGCAAGCTCCCAGAACTGGTGAGATACAGGAGCAGCAGCAGAACCCAGGCAGAGCCAGTCTGAAAGCACTTTTCATCTCAGTGGTGCAAGTGCAAGTGATTTGTTGTGTGCTGTAACTGCAGAGAAACTATGTAAAAACATTTTCGTGGGAAGTGAGATCTTCCCATGAAACAAAACAGAAAACATAAAAGATGTTTCTCTTTTATGAAGACGAAATCATAAAAGATGATTGGGCCGAGATGGTAATCTGCAGTGTTTTTTTTAATCATCCTTTCAGAGTTAATAAACGTCCTGTAGCAAAGTACTGACGTTATGCAACCCCGTGTCTCCCTAAATCAATTTTCCTTCCACTTGTGTGCACTTCCTCCCTGTCACACCGTACCCACGGCATCTCAGCCGTGCCCTGCCAAAGCTGGCTCCGTGCTGGGGCTGCACTCCTGCAGCATCTGGCCCTGCAAACACTCCTTTTTTCACCTGCTGAGGAGGATACAAGCCTGGCCACAGGTTCGTTTTGTGTTTTTCCTGGTGAGAGCAGTGTTGTAGTGGCAGCTGGGAGAGGGACAGGGTCTTTAGTTTGGCTGGTTAATACTTCCAGGTAATGGGCGCTTCCAAGCTGGACGTGGGGCTTTTACCTGTGGAAGTGCAGCAAAGCTGTCTAGTGCTTTCTCTTCTTTCTGGAATTTTCCTCTCTCCCTGCCAAAATTCAGGTTTCTCTGAGGGTTTAATTTATGGTGAGGTATTTGTTTGTGCAAGGACCCGAGGACCTGCTCCCGCACAATTGCAGCCATTGTATCGTGCATTCTCTGAATTGTTGCTGTGAAGTCTGCGGGCAGCCAAGCTCTGTGTGCAGCCTGTTTTTAGAGGAATTCCTGCATCCAAGCACAATAGGAGGAAAGGGCCAGACTCTCAGCAGCTCTAATTCCAGAACAGCCCGTGTAATGTTACCAGGGGTGTAGTAAAGCTGGATTAATATTGTGTTAGGCATAGGAACACACGCTAGCCCAAGCACAATCCTTGAAACAGGCTACAATGCACTTGACCCTCACTTCTCCCATAGAAGATATATTTCAAAGTATTAGTTAAAAAAAAAAAAAGCTCGCCCCTCAGATTCAAATATTAATTAAGCTCACATGTAATTCAGTTTTCAGACACCTATCTCTCACGGACAGAGAAATACAGAGACACTATCACATCAGCTGTATTATTACTATCTGGGCATTTTAATTTGGCAGAATGGAATGGCAGTAAAAGGAAATGTTAAAGAGTTCCAGTTATTTCTTTTTTTTTTTTATTTATTTCGTTTCTCTTTTCCCTCCAAGGTTCAGCCACCTGGGCTAAGCAGTACTAATAAATCCTCACCCTGCTAGAAGCTTCTTGATAACTGATATTCTTGTGCTCCTCCTGAGCCTCAGCTGTTCTCCTTCAGCCGGGCTGCTCAAATGCTGTTTGCCAGGTGTTTTGAGGGAGAGGAAAGACCCAGGTAAGTCAGTAACAGGGTGCATTAAAAGCAAAGAACACAGTACTCTTACCTCTCAGATGAGCTCAGGAGTAGCTGTAGGTTTGCTGGTTTGGCCAGAAGGAAAGTAGGGAAAAAGAAAATGTCCCACCGGCTTATATAGGCTAGCATGGCTCCTGTCCTGATATTACTGATTTGTTTCTCCTCCCACTTAGTGAGCTCCAAGCGAGTGTTAAGAAGGTTCCCCTTTGCATTCTCCACCTTTCCTCTTGCTCTGTCCTGGGTCTCCTGCCAACAATCTATCCAATATCCTCCTTCATTGAAGGTTTTTTTTTTTATTTTTTACTTTTCCTTTTTTAACTAATTCTCCTTTAACTTTGTCCTTTCTCCTCCTCTATCACTTAAAAGAACAGAAGATTTTAAGATAGCCTCCCAGTGAACCTGAGCTTGACCTTTCCAGCATTATCCTCCTTATCCAATACGACTTAGCATCCTTCCCTATCAAAATTCTGACCTGGGAATGTGCAACACAGGATTTTGTGTTCATCAGTCTGTCAAGTTTTCTTGTTTCTGGGAAGCTTTTGGAAGCACTGTTGTGTTAATGAAATGCAGTGGAAGACCTTCCATTTTTTAATTGCTTTTTATAAATTATTTGAGAAATTCAAGGGGTATTTTTTTCTTTTCCTATTAAAAAAAATACCCTATCCTCCCCATCTCACTGGAGAAATCTGAAATATCAGAGGTATGGCATATTTGAGAGGTTTGTGAGGCTGTGAAAGTGCTGCAAATGACAGAGAAGAGGCTGGAGAAGGAAGTCTTGAATTTTAACGCAGGAGAAAGGGCAAAGAAGAAGATGGTGAACTTAAGGGACCTTTAATGCTAGTTTAAGCCATAGTAGAATTCACTTTGGGACTCTTTCACAGTGAGAGGAGCCACCTTGCAAACTGAGCTGGGTGCTGGAGAGAATGGCTTATTGTTGAACCAGAACCCATCTAGCTTTATGATTTTGCTTCCCCCAGCCCTGTAGAAACATCCTCAGCATGCACATGAGCTGGGGGGATGTTATTCTCACTGCACTCATTCCCAGGGTACATCTCTTTTGATCGAGATGTTTTTAACAGCAGACTGGCTTTTTTCTCCCTTAAGAGGAGGGCATCTGATATGAGCTGTCAGCTTAGCACTGCTGCAAAAGCTAGTTTTCCTCAGATCAAATAGGCAGCAGCCCTTGTGAGTGAGCCAGACACTGTCATCCTATGCCTTTGCACCCAGCAGAACATGAAATTTTGTAGGGGAAGCTGCTTCACTCTAGTGCAATTAACATATTTTCCCGTTACCATTAATTTCTCCTTCGGCTGCCTTTGCTTTCTGACTGGATTCTGAAATGAATCCTTGCATGTCCAAAGAAGGGAAATACACTGGGTGATTTGGATGGGAGAGCCTCACAGGGAGTCTGTTCAGACTGAGTTTTAAGCTTCACACCTCTCATATTTCAGGGATGCCCAGACCTGGCTTCAAATTATTTCAAGCAATGTCTTTTCAGCACTCCCTCAAAGGGGTGCAGCACAGGGGGCAGGCAGTGCTCACTCCTGGGTTATCCTGTAGGGTATTTCTTTCCTCCAGGGAATCACAGATCCCTTTTCCTGAGTTGGAAGGGACCCACAGGAATCATCGAGTCAGACTCTTAAGTAAATGGCCCATAGAGGGAATGAACTCACAACCTGGTGCTATCAGCACCACGCTCAGACCGGCTGAGCTAATGTCGAGGTCACAGAATCCCAGGATGTTTTGGGTTGGAAGAGACTTTAAATCCCATCTCATTCCACCCCCTGCCTTCAGCAGGGACACCTTCCACTATCCCAGGTTGCTCCAAGCCCTGCTCAGCCTAGCCTGGAACGCTTCCAGGGATGGGACAGCCCCGGGCAGGGACTGTGCCAGGACCTCCCCACCCTCACAGGGAACAATCCCTTCCTGGTCTCTAATCTCCACTGCTCTCTGCCAGCGTGGAGCCACTCCCACCCGCCCTGTCACCACATGTCCTTGTACAAAGGAACCAGATTCAGGACTGCTCTGTCTGATTCTGGTGCCTTAATGAGGTATTTGACAGGTTGGAGTGACACACAGAAAAGCCAGCGGCTGGCAGGTCAGTGATGGATATCTTGGAGTGGTGCATTGTTTAGATTATTAGAGCTGGTTGATAAGTAACAGGATCACAGTCTGCTGATGCCCGTGTGAGAGTGAGGTCCCTGGCAGCAGCCTGCTCTGGGCTGGAGCAGAGCAGGGAGGACCTCCAGTGCCATGTGACAAAATCCCTGGATCCCAGCTGCAGCCAGCTATTGGGGAGGTGGATGCCAGAATGCCTGCCTGTGGCTGCGTGCCCTAGGCAAAGCCCTCCTGTTTGCCTGAGAACTGAGATTCCCTCTGTATGGGATTGATGTAGAAAGGTGGGAATGACAGAAACCCCCCCAGGTGTAACTCAAGAGTCAGCTCTGGCACCCATCACTAACCTCCAGAGCTGGCCACTCAAGGATGTAGGCATCCTTTGGGGTTCAAGGTGGGAAGACTGAACCTGCAATGGCCATTCCTAGGCAAAAGGATTGAGATGTGCCACGTGTTTGTCATGTAGCTGTCACACATCACCTGCCTGGGAGTGGGCTACCAGCCCTGGGTGACCAGGTAAATGTGTACAAATTGATCCTGCAGGTAACACAGAGGAGTAGAGAGTTGCCTCTTGATTTTAGACATATTCAAAAGACTGCTTGGTGCTGAGGACAAGGCAGCTGGTGTCAGTGTCTGACAGCCAAGCTCTGTGTGATTTAGGAGGTCTAAATCTGTGCCTTGCCTCGCCAGCTCTCCACTGGTGAAAATTCTTGGTGTTTCTTCTTCTGTGCTCTCTGGGAAGGTGTCTCTGAGAATGTCCCTTGGACCAAGCCCAGAGCTTGACATGGTCAGAACAAGGGTTGGTCATTGGATCTCAACCAGACTCAGCTCCAGAAAAATGCTGAATGATCCCTGACTGGTTTAGCCAGGCAGGAGCTGTCTGGCTGCATCAGCTGGGTACAAAGCCTGAGCTGGTCAGCTGTGCCAGGAAAGATTCTAATGGCCGTAATTCAGCTTCTTACACTTTGGCTTCACTCCTCTCTCAAGCCTCAGTGACCTCAAAGAGGTGCATTAAAACCACTTGGTAGCAGATTGGCTTTTACTGCTGTTTTTGGCTGTGTACCTTGACTCAGGTTTTACCAATGGGAATATGTCTGCTCAGGGAGCTGCATCAGCTCTGGGCTCCAACAAGTGCTTTAAAATGGTATAAATCCATGTATGGAGCTCTGCAGGTTGCTAAACCCCAAGTCCTGGTCTGCTTTTGCTAGACTGGGGTGTGGATATGTGATACGTGGCCAGTGTTTCTGAGAGAAAGGGCGAGATTCCCTCCCTGGAAACGCTGACAACATTCCTCCTAATGCAGCCCATGGAAGCATTGGCTTTCTTGCTGCATTGTGGTGACCACCAGGACCCTCCACACCTCTTCTGTCATGCTGCTTTCCAGCTGGAGGGCCACCAGCATGTATGGATGGGATTGTTCCTCCCCAGATGTAGGACTCTGCATTTCTTCTGGAACTTCAAGGGGTTCTTTTCAGCCCATTTTTTTTCAACCTGCTGAGGACCCTCGGGATGCCAGCACAGCCCTCTGGCAGACCCAACACTAAACCCAGTTTTGTGCCTTCCCTGAATTTGCTGAGGGTGCGCCCTACTCCAACAATCTGGTCATTAATTAAGAAGTTAAACTTACTATGCCTGGCTTACACCACTAATGAGTGGCCTCTACGTGTAATTTGTGCCACTGATTATAATGCTTTGAGCCCAACCATTCAGCCAATTTTCAATCCAATTTGCTTACTTGTTTAGCCCATAGTTCATTAACTTATCTGTGAGGATTTTATGGGACAGAGTGTCAAAATGAGGCGATGCTCCAAATTTGCAACAGTGAGGTAAGGGACTTTTGCAGCTCACCTGGGCTGACTGTGACCAAACCTAATGTTTCACTTCCAGAAATACTGCCAGTCTGTGGTTCCTCTGGAGGTGTGTGGAGAGCTGGCAGTGGTAATGGAAGTATGGCAGGAGTGGGAGAGAAGCATATGATGGGAGAGAGCTCATGTCCTGGCTGAGGAGGACACTCCTATGGCCTGACCTGTCCCACAGGCAGAGTTCCTGGAGGAGCAAATCAGCCTCCATCAACAGCCGTGGCCACTTTGCTTTTCATGATCTTCTTTTTGTAAGTGAGTGAAAAGTGGAAAAATCTGTTTCAGCACAGAGCACCACAGGGTCTGTCACAATCTTGGACTTGTTTGCTGAGGGCAGTAGTTTTGGGTTTATACAGAGCAGCCCAATGGCTGAACTGGTATGGGAAGCTTCTATCTCTGCATTTTGGCCTGTAAAAATTCTCTAGAGAAGGCTGCTGTTTGATATTCCCTGCGTGGCAGCGGGATGGGGTTGGGTAAGTGGCTGGAGCAGAGCAAGGTCTGCTCCGGTGTCCGTCTCCCTCTCGTGGTGTGGCTCCAGCACAGCCACAAGTGCAGCTGGGGAAATCACAGCCAACATTCACATCTCCAGTTTCAGAGGGCTCACAAACAGCACTTCCCTGGCCCTGGCACAGTCCAAACTCCTTGTGCTCTGAGCTCATCTGCTGCTCTGTGTACTGCTCTTTGAAATGCTCCCAAAATTACCAGTTCTCCTAAAGCACACACAGCGCTTCCCTTCCTACCTGCTGTGGAGACCCACAGTCCTTTCTGTCCTCCTTGACATACTCTCATGACTCACCTGCTCAGTCCACGCAGCTCCAAGAGTGCATAATTGGTATCTGGAAACCAGCTTATTGATTAAAAGTGACAGTCTGTATCCCGGGATAGGAGTGGGGCAGGAATGCGTGAAGATCAGGTTGTAGTTGTCTTACAGCAACAGTAGTGTGTAAAAAAGCTTTTCTCTGTCATGGCAAAATAAGTGGCAACTTTAAAAAGAGGTGCAGACTCTCTTTCTGCAAGCTGGTGCTCCGAGTGCTGGGGTAGAAAACAGCACCTCTGTTTCAGCTGCAGGTTTTTCCAGGTGTTTGTTCAAAATGCTGCTGCTAGTGGGAGTGAGGAATTGTTTGGAAAGGCACTAGTTAGCCAAGGCCAACACATGCCAGAGACTGCAGTGGTAATTCAGCAGCTGGGTGATGAGGACCTACCCCCTGGAACCATCCCATTCACCAGTGTCAAGGTGCCCATGGTGTCCAGTTCAGGAAAAGTGCCTGAGGCTCCAGGAAGGATCAGACTTGTGTGTCATGAAACCCCATGAAATACAGGTCAAAGAAAAGCCCAGTGCATTGTTCTGGCTTGTTTGGTTTTGCGTCCTCTTCCCCTTTTCCAGTCAGCAGGATGGATAATTTTTCCTATCAGACATTTCTCCAGGCTGGTCTGGCTGCCTGTGGTGATGAGATTGAGTCACAAGTCCTGGGGCTCAGGAGCTGAGAGGAGAAAAGCTCTCTGGTTCATGCCCGAGTCTGAACCATGAGGCTGTTTGTTTTTCTGGTCATCTCCAGCATGGCAGACTGGATCATTCACATTAGAATCACAGCATTATAGAATAGTTGTTCAGAGAAGACCTTTGAATTGATTGAGTCCAACCATTACATTGAAACTGTTTGAGATACTGGACAGGTTTGAAAGCCTGAGGCTGATTGTGTTGCTGTATTTCAGTAAAGATGGGAAATTGAAACTCAAATAATTCTAAGATTCAGCTTCAATCCCTCTCCTGTTCTCTTGGCTCCAAGGAAAAGCCCAAATTCAAAAAGGCTCTTTTTTTAAACTTACCTTAAGGCAGCAGGATCCTGTTAGAAATGACAAAGCTGGCCTGACTTGTCTCTTTTTATGACACAAGACAAAGGGTTTTTCTGCTTCTTCATTCACTTTTTGCAATTTGACAGTCAATTTACTTCCCTGCATCTACTCTCAGTTTAATAAACATTCCTGTCCTTTCTGCTTCCCTTGCCCTGATGGCAGGGCTGCTAGTCTCACCCAGGATATGGCTGCTTCCAAGGAAATAATCCCTTCTCACAAACCTGTATGTTTTAGGAGATGGGTTAGGCCTTAACATAGAGCAGAATACTATAATTCTTCCAACAAGAAACTCTTTCAGCCTATAAATCCCTGGGATTACTATTTTCTTGCCAAGTAGTTCTTACTAGAAGATGCTGTACATAGCATGGGTTGCTTATCATCAAGAGAAAGAGGACTGGAGCACCCAGAAATGAACCATCAAACAGTAGAAACAACTGAAAATTAATAGTGCAATGGATGGAGGGAGAGTTACTCTGTCTGTGGGTGGTTATGGGATTTTGCAAGCAGTGCTACAGAGTGACATTTTCATGGATGAGCACAAACAGATATGAATCCATTTGCTGTAAAGATGCACATTTTGGGGTAGGCAAAAAAAAAAAAAAAAGGATTGTCTATTAGATAACTCAGTTTCTGTGAAGGGAAAATGTCCTACATGTGATTTAGTTTGTACAAGTGAATAAAGCTCACTTGGCTACAGGAAGAAACCATTGCTGGCTGACAGTTTGTCATCGCCTCTGACTTTTTTGTTTTCTCCAAAGACTCTACCTGATTTCTGGCTGAGCAGTTCTGCAGAGCAGAGATTTTTGGGAGACAGAGCAACAGACCTGTCAGCACGTAGTTGAAATGAAGGAAATGCGGAAAAGCAGTGTCAGGTACAGGACAGGGTGTGCCAGAGGAAAAAGATTCCAGACCATCCTAAGCTGCGCAGCTCAAGAATGCCTCTATCTCTCTGCCTTTGCCTTTTGAAGTTCAGTGCAGAGCACAGTTTAATTTGCAGGGGCTGGGATGTGCTAAACACCCCCAACAACTGTGCGTTTTGGGTGGTGACATAGTTGGAGGTTTTTTGGAAGGGCTTCTGCACACACTTGGTGCTTCAGCCCTGCTGTATTGTGTGATGATGCACATTTTGGGAGCAGGGATTTGTGTCTGCCTTATCTGTCCATGCAAAAAGCTGCCCCTGAAGGTGGATGTGAGGATGCATTTCCACGAGACCTTAAGCTCTTGCATGCACAGAGGTTACTGAGCGCCCTCAGAAGCTGCTGAATAAGAAGCCAGAGATACCCAGACTCATTGCCAGGCAAAATGTGGTGGAAGAAACCTCTGCTTCCCACAAAGCCATCCCACATCTTATCCCACCACAGGGATGTGTGAATTCCAGCTGTGGCAACAGCTGTAGGAGTTTGTAAAAGACCCCCTGAGAAATGTAAAATCAACTGCAATCAAGGGCTTGTTTCCTGTTTGAACTACTTCCATCTCCCAAATTAAAGCTGATGTAGAGGAAGAGGGAGTGAGGGAACAGCGTTCAGCAAACAGGTCTGCCCCCCAGAGTGGTGATATTTCTGCAACCCTGGCAAATGTGATCTACAGAAAGCCTAAATAATTCTGCAGTGTTGGCCAGTGTGTCTGTCATTGCAGACTGGAGATGTCTGGCATGGACAGAGCACAGAGCAACTCCCCAGCAGCCTGATAATTTTAGGAATTATCTTATTCTGACAAGTTTTGAACTTTCGTTTTTTTCAGCTTGTGGGATGGCCCCATGTTGCTGGAGTGCCCCTCTGGAATGCAGAGCCCTTCCTGGTATTTTCTGGTGCCTACTGGGATGCTGGCTGGTTCCCTGTCCCAGCCTAGGTGCTGGGGAGAGATGCATACTTGCCATGTGTCTGATGATTTCAGGCTCCTGTCTGCACTGATTGCTTGCATATGGCAAGAAGAAATGTCACATTGCAGAAGGGCTGAAAAAAAGCAAAATATTTATTTTAAGCTCACAGCAATGTTGAATGGAACAGGGAGCAGGGCTCAGGCTCTGCTGCAAAGCAGCTCTGGTTGCTTGAGAGTAGAGGCCAAGAGGGAAATCTGTCCATCAGGCTTTAACCCATCGTGCTTTGTCTTGCCTGTGAGTGCCATGCAATGCTGCAGCCACTTCTCCCCATCACTGTTTGGAAGCACAGCACTGAATTTCCTGGTCTGCAGCTTTGGGTGTCCTCCCTGGTGTCACCACCTCCTGTTGTGGTCTCCCTCAGTGCTGCTCGTCCCATCAGCTCTTGACCCCTGTGAGGAGGTGATTAGGTCTCAAAGAAGATCAGACGATGGAAACCAGTTTTAGAGAGGATATCAGGAAAAAAATCATTATGGAAAGGGCTGTCAAACCCAGACAGGCTACCCAAGGCAGTGAGGGAGCTCACATCCCTGGAAGGATTTAAATGCAGCGTGGATGTGGCACTTGGGGACATGGGTTTGTGGCAATTCTGGCAGTGCTGGGGGAGTGGTTGGACTCAAAGCTCTTAGAGGGCTTCTCCAGTCTAAGGGATTCTGTGCTTCTGTGAATGAGGAGGGAAACTTTGTGGTCCAGCAATGAGGATGCTCCAGTGCATTGGGCAGTGTGACTCTGACCTCTGTCCACTGGGAAAGCAAATCCCTCCCCTCCACATCCCCTCTGTGCAGCTTTGCTAATTGTTCATGAGGAGTCATTAACAGCTAAGTCATCCTGGAGCCACCCAAAGCCAGGACATCAAAAGGGCTTGCTTTTTGTGTTTTCTGTATGAGCTTTTTCTGTATGAGTTCTGTGTCTGATCTTAGCAACAGAAGCACCCATGTCTACAGGAGAAGAGTTGAGAGCCTCCTCTCAAAGAGCAAAGTTGTCTTTTTTTTCTTTTCTTTTAGAGGGTATGAAGAAATACAAGAGTAATACAAATAATACTTGGAGCAATAAAGAAAGCATTTTTCTTGGAACTGCATGGTGTATATACTATTTTTTATGTTGAGCTCCACTTATAACAGAATTGTCTTCATTCACTGGGAAGCTCTCTTGCAATTCCTTCACCTTGTTTAGTCTGTTCTGCTTTTTGATTTTTAAAGGCAAATTCTTAGGAGGTTGCTTTTTTCATGTGCTGTTGCTAGGCCAGGTGTTGGTTTGTACAGGAACATTTATTTAATGCTATTTAAGGTGGAGCTGAGCTGGATGGAGTGATGGCTCTAACTATAGAAGATGCTTTTTTTCTCATTTAATGGTCATATTTGTTTTATGTTAGATCTCTAGGAGCTGTCTCAAAATTATTAGTCCCACTGAAAACTGTACATTTTATCTCTCTTAATGAAAATTTTTATAGAACTCTCTAGGTATCAGGCTGCTGGGCTACCACTGAAATTTTCAGTTAGTGCTTTTATTGTCTGCTGTTCCCTTGCAGGAGACACTTGATTTGTCTTGCCTGTTTTCAAGAATTATTAGTACTGGGTATAGTTACTCAAATCTTTTGATTAGCTAGAGACTTAAAAAAGCTGTTTATACTCTATTTTTTATGGAAGTCTCCAACTCCAGAAATTGCTTTACTAATTGATTTCAGGATGGATTTCCTTGTGGCTGAGGAATTAATGCCTGCAGTGGCACTTACATGACAAATCCTTTCCAATAGCCATATTGTGCTTGGGCTTCACTCTTTTTTTTAGGAAAACAAACTGTGTTGGGCATAACTATCTGCAGTTGGGGTTTTTCTTCACATATATGGTTCCAGCATTATTTTGCACTATTTTTTTCCAGTAACTTTGCATTGCTGCTATTCAAATATTTCTCTAACACTGTGCAGGAACTAAATTAAACTCTTTTCATGAATAAGCTCTCCTAATTTCTTCGTGCTTCATATTTCATTGAGTGCTGTAGAGAGAAGGTCTTCAGACAGTTGTGCCACCTCTTGTGTTATTCTGTCTCTCTTTGTCTCTCTACAGCAGCAGCAATAGGGGGAAGTCCCTGATCTTGCAGTTTTTAGTGACCATGGGAGACTGTTTTGGTGCTAGCATTGTTTTGCTGATATCGTGGCTCAAAGGATGTCTTGGCAGAGAGGGGAAGAAGGAGAAAATTACCAGAGTTAATTACCAGAAGTAAATTTTATCAGAATTCCTGGAATGGCTTCTCCTATTTAAAAAAAAAGCAATGCTGTGTTTTTGTCTCCCATGATGAATTCAATCTTGGATGCTGTTTCTAGGGGACATTTAGAGGGATGGCAGATGCTGGTGCTGCTGGATTTTTGGTGATAAAGGCACAAATAATCCCATGAGCAGCGCACAGGCTCACCTTTTTAAAAAGTGGTTTTTGGAGCTGGGATCCCATCTGTTCAAAAATACTGACGTGGATCTGCAAAACAGCCCTGCATCATGAGGCAGAAAGGACTCTGTCTGATCTAAGTTTTTGTGGTTGCATAATCCCTTTGGATTTTAAATATTCACATCCCTTGGGTCTGTGATTTTTAAACTGACCTCGTAAAACAACTTTAGACTGAGGAACCTTTTCTGTCAGGCTTCATTCACAGAGGTTTTGGAGAAAGTTCCTGAGAAAATCCTCCTTAGGGTGGTTGGAATTTCCTTGCTGTAAGGACTTCAGGGAGGCATAAAGTGGCAGTGGTAACCTTTGACTTGTTAATTTCTCATGGTTTAATGGAAATCTGCTCCTCTAGGAAAGGGAGAGAAAGAACTGCCACCAGCAGTAAATATTTATCCTATTCTTTACATGAAGTTTTTTTGTTTCCCACTGGATGTGTATAGGGATTCAGACTTGCTATCCTGCAATCAGCAAGAGAGAGATCTTCTACTTGTAAGATAGAAAATTATTCAAGGAAAAGAAGAATGTTTGATCATTGCTAGCTAGTCACTCTTCTAGTCTGATTAAAGCATATATATTCATTGCCTTGGCACTTAATGAGGAGCCAGGAGATGGCACCAAAAGTGCTACAGGATGTGCTCTGTAAGAATATTTACCTGTGTGTGTTGTAGCTGTTAAGAGGTATTAAAAGAGTTAGACATTGATGGCACACAAGAAAGAAAGAGAACAGTCTGTTTATTTCACTTTCAAATATACATGCTCTTAATTTGAAGTGCAGCTCTTGACTTAGTTCTTACATTATTTATTATTATTAGACACCGATGCCTTCTCAGCATATTTATTTTGTTAAATTACACCTCTGAAATTAAATGCAGCCTCTTGTCAGCTTTAATGTTCTTCTGCCTATTCTTATAATTATTATTGATAAGAGGTGACTTTCAAGTTAACAGCCAGTGGATTGATAAGGCAGCTGTTGTTATGTTACCTGAGTGCTTTTTGGAAAGCTTAGCTCAAGGGCAAACCATGATTTCTCCAGTGTGGAAAGCTGAATCCCCAGCCTGCAGACTGCTGGCAAAAGTGGTGTTGGTGGCTGTGCTGTGCCTGGGTGACATTTGAAAAGCTGCCCCCCAAACTGCCCCCAGGCTGCACAGTCGTGTGCACCCGAAATCAGTGAGCGTAGCGGCTCTTGGGGGTGCACAGCGGGGTGATTATTTTTGAGCTGTCAGAGGGTTTCTGCTCCTTCCTCTTCTGCTCTTCCCTCCTGCTCTCCGAGGCCCTTCTCTTCATTCTCAGGTAGTAGGTCCGGTTGGCTTCTGGGTGGGTGACTTTGCAGAGGGGCATTTTGTAGATGGCCGGGTTTTCTGACGTTATCAGCAGGAAGAGGAGCGCGGAGAGGCAGAAGGGCCAGGTGCACACCGGCAGCCCGAGCTGGCAGGGGACAGAACAGACACAGACATGCACTTTGGTACTGCTTTTTTTGGGTCCCTTTTGCTCATCTCTGCCTGTGGCTAAATTCTTGCACTGGGGAAGCTGTGAGGGCCTTGCTTTCCCCGAAGGCAGAGTGGCTGCCACGTGCCAGTTCAGATATGTTTGAGTTCAGAGGTCTCTGCATTCTGTTCAGAGGTCTCTGCATTCTGTTCAGAGGTCTCTGAGTTCTGTTCAGAAATCTGTTTTTCACCTGCAGTGCGTGGGGCTGCACAGAGCACCTGACCCAGCAGACCTCAGTCCTGTCAGAGGGGCAGCTTCAGGGCTGGTGCTGAACTGAACCTGGCACCAGCACTGAAGGAACCGAATCAGGCTCCAGGGCTCTGGGGGCTGCAGTGAAAGCCAAGGCACCCAGCCCACACACAGACACTTGAATTCTCTAATAAAAGAGCCAAATTTTACCCTCTTTCCTCTAAAATATGGAGGGTATTATTCACGCATGTCGCTGTAGGGACTGTTGTGACTTGTGATAATGGCTAAAAACTTTTAAGGCAGAAAAAGCGTTTTTTTTTAGCCGCCTTTTCCCTTTTATACTTTTTTTTTTTTTTACTAAAGGTGTGGACTTCACTCTTTGGTTAATTAAAGGTATTTTGCTTGTTTATTAAATCTCTCTATTCTTGGTTAGTTCACTACTTTGTTCCCTGATTCCCGTGAGACAGATTTCTCATTTACTGCAGGTGCAGTTGTTTTGCACTTAGGAATAGTTTGTTGTGTTAATGAACTCTCATTCCCAAGACTGTTTTCACATGAGAACCTAGAAGTTACTTAGCTGCACATAGAAGGTACAAGCTAGGTATTAATTTAGCAGAGCAAGGCCTGATTTTGTGAGGCCTTTTGTAATTTATTTACCTGTCTACCACCATGCATATTCACTCTCCCCAATGACAGTGACACTGGCATTACACCCAGCCCTCAGCCCTCTCTGTTCCACCATCTCTGGACATGAATTGAGGTCTTCCAAAAGCAAGGTAACAGGGATAAAAAGTGGATGTCCTTTTTCCTGATGCCTCCCAAAAGCAGGTGTGCTTAAAGCAGCCCATATGCAGGGACCTACATAGTACTGAGAGAGTGCCAGATGAAAACATTCAAAGCATGAAGCTACTAGTTCTAATATTTTTTTTTTTCATTTAAGTTAGTAAATCAATTTAATTAAAATATGGTTTTGCTTTAATCTCTCAGATCTTAAAGAAGAAACAGAGCCTGGCATTTCTGTCTTCACTCCTTTCTTGATTTGTCCAAATATAATAACTTTGTACTTAAGAGAACAGTCTCCCCCTCATTTTACTCCTCATACCCAGTTCAAACTTCAGTAATATCTGTGGGCAGGGTTGGAGAAAAACCTTGAAAGAAGAAAATGAAAATTTAGATGATCTGAACTTGCTGAAAGATAATGTTCAGCAAAGTTTTTTATCCCGAACCATATGTTAGTGTAACTCACATATATGTGCACAACCCTGTTGTGGATAACATGCTCCAAAGGTCTTTGAAATCTTGTTATCAGATATAAAGTCTTCAGGGGCACAGTTCAGCTGACACAGGGTTTGTACAAGACCTGCCAACCAGCTGAAACATTTTCATTTCAGTGTTGTTAAAACTGACTGGAGAATTTTGAGACATTTCCATAACATTATAGCTGAAAAAATCAAGATGCAGTTTAAAAAAAAAATAAATAAAAATACCCAGGTGAAACACAAACCCCCACACTTACCACAGAGAGGGCATTAGCAAGAGCTGCTCCAGAGTAGGCACAAAATAATGCTGAGAAGACAAGACCAAAGAGAGCTCAGGATGAGGAAAATATTATTCAATTCTCCAACAAAAATATAAAAAATAGCAATATTGTCCAAATGCACAGCAAAATATCCTCCCAGCTACCTAATGTGAGGATCGCTGCTAGAATTCAACAATTAGTTGAAATGTCCCAAGAGAAAATGGCCTTGAGTTGCACCAGGGGAGATTTAGGTTGAAGATTAGGGAAAAACTTCTTCACAGAAAGGGCTGTCCAGCCCTGGCTGGACCTGCCAAGGGCAGTGGTGGAGTCCCCATCTCTGGAGGGATTAGCAGCCGTGTGGATGTGGGATCTGGGGACATGGGTCAGTGTTGGCCTTGGCAGGGCTGGGGGCACGGTTGGACTTGATGATCTCGGAGGTATTTTCTAACACAAATGATTCTGTGACTACATTTTGTCCTATCTGTTCTGTAGAGATGGATGGTGAATGAAAAACTCGCTTTAGTCAAGATGAACCTGTGGTGGCATTTCTTTTATCTTTAATTTCTTTTTATTTGGCATGACCTGACCCACATGCAGTGGGAATTGCAGAAATTCTCTGCCCTGTGGCTTCATTCCACAATCAGTCACCAAGGAGTCTCTTTGCCCCAGGATGCCAGGGGTGGCAGAATAAGAGGCAAGGCCAGGTACCCAAGGGCTAAGTCAAAGAAGGAAAAGAAAGATTTCTCTACTGAGAAATCCAGAAACTGTGCTCAGGACACTGAGATAAAGATGATTGGAGCCTGGGCATGTCTTCACAGGAATGTCTTAAATGGGAAATTTATTTTCTTAAGCTGTTCCTAATAGTGCCTGGGTTTGGATGTGGGGTCTTTGGGTAGGTGGATTTTAGACAGACCTGGTGCAACAACTCCCTTCTTATGACACATTTCCCCCAGTGATACGTAAAATTATGAAAAGGCTGCTTCTGTGAATCTGTTGAGTTGCCAATTTGTTAAACACGCTCATGGCTTAACGTGTGCTCGTTTCACAAACAGTGCTTCCTAGATGTTTCTAGATGTTTCCACATCATCAGGGTCTCACACTATTCTCTCTGTACTCCCACAATCAATGCTGATGCCGTCAGAGAAACAACTCTTGCACAGTACCTACTTTTGGGACAGACAGAGTGATGCCTGGCTCTTAACCTGTGCTCCTCGTAAGCTGCCCACCCGCACAAATTTTTGCCTTCCCTTCATGTAAAGGATACTCACCACAGGCCAGGGACAGCAAGTGAGTCTGCCAGGTCAGGGCGTAGAACATGCCCCCGATGGCAATGCAGGCCAGGGCACAGTTGTAGTTGTGCAGGCCAAGGTAGATGCTGTCAAATGGGGATGCAATGCTCAGAGCTGCAAGACAAAGGGCAGGGCTGGGAGGGCAGGTACGGGAGGAACCTGCAGGAGGAATCTGTTGTCTCCTCCTCACAACATCAAGATGGGTTTGTCTGTTCTCACATGCACGCGTGCAGGAAAAGGAGGATGTCAAAGGAGGCTCATTATTTTGGAGCTCTGATAATGTCCCTGCGGTGGATTTTGGCCCAGTCTCGAAGGTTTAATTCAGACAAAACTTCCTGTGTATTCACTGAGTGTGCTGTATCCACACGTATGGGTGGAGGATCCAGCCAGAGTGTGGGAGAACCTTCTCACCTGGGTGTTCCTTGCAGAAAGCTGCTCTCACACACACTGTTTAAACCTCATACATACCCTGATTTCGAATATCAGGAGCACAACTGCATATCATTTTTGGGAGAAAGCAGAATTTTCCGTTTTTTCCCAGTGACCTTTGTGAGACATGGTCCAGTTACTAGAGGTGATCACTTCACCTGTGCAGTGGAAATTCTCCACGGGGATGGGAACTGGAGGGCTGCCCCAAATCTGACCTCTCAAAAACTCCTGCAGGATTTCTCAGAGGCTTCAGGTGTACGTAGTGCATAGGCCACTCTCCTGACACTTGTGTTCTTAATAATTTCCTGCTATATTGTCCTCATCTGTCCTCTGTTTTATCACCATGCTTGTCCCCAGAAACTTTCCCCTCATCTTTCCCTTCTAGATTGAATGTCACACCTGTACAAGACCTGGATATGCTCTTAGCCATACAAATTGTGGACAGTTTTTGTTTAAAAACATGAATATAAGACAGCTACATCTTGTACAGAGTGCTTCAGAGCACAGAGAACTTGTTGGATCACTGCCTTTTCCAAGGAATCAGACTACGCTTATTCTATCATCAGTATTTATTAAAATCTATCACTTAAGTGGCATTAATGTTGTCTAACCTCTAGGGTCTGCTTCAAGTCTCTCAATATTGGTTCTCTCTGGTTAGTGGAGAGACGGGACATTTTTAGAGGCATTCCTTTTGGTATTTTGGCAAATCCACAGCAGGACTGAGCAAACTGCACCCCAGAAAAGTCTGTTTCTCTTCCTTGGCTGATTAGTTCTGAGGCAGGCCTTTGCTTGTGGTCATCATTCAAAGCAGTTGTGGTGGCAATAAATCAGTTCTGAAAGTCTTTCTCTAGGTTTCCTTATGATCTCTGTGGGATTTATCACATCCAGTGAGTAGAGGGTTAAGTAAGGTGGAACAAACCACCTGGCTGAGTCACAAATCTAACCAAAAATGCAAAGTTTAGAGAAAACTTGCTTCTGTTCTTGCCTGCACCGTGTTGTGTGACCTTTACTTAGAGCTTTCAAATGTAGAGACAGTTTGAAAAATGAGAGTGTTGTCCCAGTTACCTCCAAGCCGATGCAACTTTAAAGTCTGGACAGAATCCAGCTTGGATCAAGATACTTTGGTTGCAAAAGTGATTTTGATCAGTATTTCTTACCTGCAAACATCCCCACAGCTGATCCAATTGCAGCGTGTAAACAAATCAGTGGGGAGGAGATGAGCAGAGCCACAAGGAAAATGCCTCCAGTCCAGGGGTTTCCACAACCATAGACTTGGCCAATACCAACTGGGATGGATTGTAAGAGCTGCAGCAGAGGGCAGAAAAGGGCTGGTTATTTACTGTCAGTCTGTGCCCAGAGGGACACAGCAGATATTTTGTCCAAGCTATTGGCTGAAAAGGGAAGGAAGAAACCCTGGCTCTGAGTTGGACTCTGAGTACCTCATACAATCCCAGAATGGTTTGAATTAGAAGGGACCTTAGAGATCACCTTGTTCCACCCCCTGCCATGGGCAGGGACACCTTCCACTATCCCAGGTTGTTTCAAGTCCCATCCAACCTGGCCTTGGACACTGCCAGGGATTAGGCAGCCACAGCTTCTCTGGGTACCCTGTGCCAGGGCCTCACCACCCTCACAGGTTTTTTCTTAATATCTAAATCTACTCTTTTTCAAATTGCAGCCATTTTTCCTTGTGGGGGAATGGCTTCAAAGGTTCCTCCAGGCTCTTGTAAGTAATCTGCCTCCATCTTTCGTACACAGTCTCTCTGGTATTGGAAGGCCTTAGTTGGTTCACCCCGAAGATTTCTCCTCTTTCAGGTTAAATAAACCCAGTTCTCCAAGCCTTTTCTTATAAAAGATGTGCCCTATCCCTCTGATCACCTTGGCCTCCTCTGCAGCGGCTGCAGCAGCTCCACGTCCTTGTGCTGCTGGAGCCAGGGCTGGGGCAGCTCTGCAGGTGGGGTCTCACCTGAGCACAGGGGCACAGGGGCACGATCCCCCCTGCCCTGCTGCCCACGCTGGGATCAGCCCAGGGCAGGGGGTTCAGGCTGGGGCAGGTCCAGCTCTCACCCCCAGCACCCCCAGCTCCTTCTCCCAGGGCTGCTCCCTCTGCTCATCCCCAGCCTGGATGGATCCCGAGGGCTGCCCTGGCCCAGCTGCAGCTCCAGCATTTGTGGCCTTCTTAAACCTCATGAGGTTCCCCTGGGCCACTTCTCCAGCCTGCCCAGGTCCCTCTGGATGTCCTCCCATCCTCCAGGAGCGTCAGCTGCCCCTCTCAGCTTGGGGCTGTCTGCAAATGCACTGAGGGTGCCCTCGATCCCTCTGTCTGTGTCATTAATGAAGATATTCAATGACACTGGTGCCCATATGGACCCCTGGGGGACAGCACCTGTCCCTGATGTCCCCTGGGACTCACCCATCAACCACTATCCTCTGTATCCGTTATCCTGTTCTCCTTTGGGAAAGTCACCCTCCAGAGCTAAAGCTAGACATGAGGGGACTGGGTATAAATGAGTTTCTGTCACTTTGAAATCCTGATGCGTCCTCTGAATTTTCATATTGCCACGGACTGTGTTCCTGATGTTTTTTTAACCATATCTGGACAGCAGGAGGCCATATCCAGATGTGTGCTGGATGTACACTCAAGCCTAGTTTTGGGACAGCCCACGTTTGAGTGGAATGAAAGGCACAGGTTCTCTGCTCCCTCAGGCTCCACCAGCCTTTCTTCTGGATCAGCCAGGACTGTTTCTGGGGATTCTGTGGCACTGCTCTGTTTGCACTGGAGCAGCCCATGTTCTTCTGTGAATTGCTCCTGAGTCATTCTGGAAATGTCACCCAGAGGTGAGCGCCTTCTTGCTCACCTTTTCAATGAAATACCATAAACCTGCTGGTGTGGGGCTTACCAGTGGCACATTGATGTCAGACCAGGTGATATTGGGCACTGCAGCTACGGGCTTGATGAGGGTTGTGGGGAAGAAGGGGTTGTAGTGTCCTGTGGCTGCCAGGTACAGGGTCACCGCAATGTTGAAGGGCAGAGTGAAAACAGGAAGGTCCCATTTGCTGAAGATGGATCCCAAAGCACTGGACAGGACTGGGCTGAGAATCAGAGAAGAAATACCATTATAACTCGTTCATCACAATTTGTGTAGCGGTGAGGCAGCCTGCCTCTTTGGTCACAAAATGGTAATTTTGGCAAATAAAGACCAATACAGTTCCTTGTAGCAATGCCAGGTGGTGAATACCTTAATATCTTAATCTGCATCGAACAAAGAGTTGTTGAAAGATGTTAATCTTCCTGAAAAAAATAATCTCACATGCATGTATGCATCCAATACAGCATTTGGGCATGGACAGAGACAGGCAATCTGACTTACTATTCAGTTTAAAATTTGAACAAGAAGCAGAAAAGGAGAATTTGGGAATGTCATGTGAAGAACTGTGGAGAACTTTAGATGGTCTAAAAAAGCTGCTGCCTTGAGGCAGGAGGGAGTTGGAAATTACCCAATTTGCTTTTTTTTGCCTGTTTTGTTTTGTTTTGTTCTTTTTTAAACAGTTTGAAGGGTATCAGGAGATGGCTCTGGAAGAGAAATAAAGCAGAAGAAGGGGGTGGAATATCTTCCATTAAGAAAGATGGAAATATTTACTACGTTAGACTCTGTTTTTGCAGACTATGAGGCCCAATAGAGTGTAAGATGAGGCCACCACTGTAGCAGAGCTGGGAAAGACTTCACTCAGACCTTGACTGATGTAATTTTGCCTTGTCCAGGTACCATCCAAAATCATAGAGAGTTTACTGAAAACTGAGACTTGTTTTTAAATAGCTGGATTGAATATTTTTGGCATGTAAAGTATTTGGGGTGAGACTCAACCTAGAGTCAGAACACAAAAACCAACATGTAAATCTTGAAATACCATGGCCTTTCCCAAAGTTCTTATCTGTAGAACCTGGGATATAATTGTCTGATCTGCTTCCCTCAGGACATTTTCAGACTGCCTGATTTCCACTTGAAGTGTGTGTCCCATATGAAGGACTTTATGGGACCATATTGGCAAGGTAATATCTGATTTTTATGGGCCCCAGAAAGCTTAAGGAAGAGAATAAATGCCGAATCCTTGGTTCAAATGGCCCGTGCTTTCCTTCCAGCTGAGCTCTTCTGCTACAGGTGAGCTGAGTAGCTCTTATGGTCTACTCCAAGTAACATTAGGGTTTACAAAAAATCAATTTAAAGACTTTAATTTTTAAAGGAACTGCATTTGAGACGTAGAAGGTCATTAAGTTGGTTATAATAAAAAACGACCTCATCCAAATTATTTGACATTTCAAAAGTAACATCTTGTGTCCTTCTGTATAGATACTATCAGTGGGAAAAATGCTTTGTTCTCCCTGTGTAATATCAGATGAAGCTTATTCTTTTTTTGACAAGTTTGATTCCCAAAGGAGTTTACAGACTTCCTTGCTTGCAGCTGTAGGGGAAAAAAAATAAATCAGTTCCTCAGTGAAAATGGTGTCCTAATTTCTGTGCTGAAATACAAAGCTTCTGTCACTTACACATCACGTCAGGAAAAAAGGAAACAGTTAAATAAATGCTGACTTCTAAAGCTGAAAGTCAAAGTATCGGTTAAAAAAAATCACTGAAGTGTCTGATTTTAAAATATTTCAGCTCTACCCTCAAGACTTGTGAGCTAAACAATGAAGAAAATTTTGAGCAAAAGGCCTCAAGGAATTCTGGCAGATAAGACAAACTAAACATTCTTGCAACATGTCCTGGGTTTTGAGAGATTGTTGTAAGATGACCTTTGCCGAGAATGACTGAAGAAATTAAATATAAAACAAATCTGATCTTAAAAGCAGTGAAAATCCAGCAATAACTTGCATCTTACTGCTTACAGTGATTAAAATGTGACTATTAAATTAATTTCTGTTAAAGCTGTTGAACAGTGCTGTTCAGATCTGTATTTAAAAATGGCAGAATTCAATCCTGGAAGGACACAGTCTATCCATTCGAGCTGCTTGGAGGAATTAATTTTTCTCGTGGCTGGTTGCACGTCTGAGAAGGGGGAATGTTGAACTCAGCCCCTGAGATGGGCACAGGGTTGGTTCAGGGCCTGGACGATGAAGAAGCGTCGTGGCGTTGGGCGCAGTGACCTCCAGCCTGTGTGTGTCCTGCTGCTGAGGGCCATTTTTGGAGGGCTGGGGAGGGCCTGCTCTGCCTGTGTGCTTTTATCAGTGCTGCTGTGCCCTCAGCATGTCCCCCACGAGCTCTGTGTGCTGGTGAACACAACCCTCCAGCACCATCAATCTGGAGGAACTGGCGTGGGGCAGAGGGGACCGCAGTGTGTCTGAGCTGCTCGTAGCCAGACCTGTCCTTGGCAAACTGTCCCCAGGAGGAGCAGTGGCACTTACCAGGCCATGGATATCACTGCCACGGGCGGGAGAAGCCACCAGTAGTAATCCCCTTTGTCAGAGTAGACGGCCATGAGCAGGCCCACCAGGATCCCGTTGTAGCCGTGCAGCCCAGCCGCGATGGATGGCCTGCCATGGAAACAATTGCTTCACTGGGACGCACTAAAATGCAATTTGTAAGGGTCCTGCCCCTGGTGAAGGGGTGAAAAAGCAGTGAGACTGCTGATATAGTGCCTTGCACCTGTATGTGTAAGGGGAAATGCTGGATGATGGAAGGGGGATCCTTGTGACTCAAAGCGATGCCTTTAGGACGTTGACCTGGAATAGAGACTAGGCAGAGTAAGAAGATAAAGTAGATATTTATTAAAAGGCTTCAATGGGTACGCTTGGGCTGCACAAGAGTCCAGCCAGACTACACTCAAGATGTTCCAAAATGGTCACAAAATGGACGCCTGATCATGAGGTCTCACACTTTTATAAGTTCTGGTCCATCAGCTTATTAGAATTAATTGTCTAACCATAGCTTCAGGTTA
>VYXF01009974.1:10166-25074 GCA_013397295.1 Polioptila caerulea | reverse complement strand
TTTTTTTTTTTTGATGGAGACAGTGGTGCACAGGGCTATTCCTCAGGCTTCTTCACCCACATTTTCTTGTGTTGTCTGAGCACTCAACCTTTTTTTAACTTCTTATTTCTTTTCACACACTGCCTGTTTTTCTGGCTTATGATGGATTTCACACAATTCTATGGGGCAGCTCACTGCAGCAGGGAGATCTGCAGGTACCCACAGCTCTGGTGCTTCACTGTATGTCCTCAATGGCTTCAGGCTCTGAATCTAAAATCAGAGGATCACTTTCATCTATCCCTAAGCTCCTCTGAATTTGGGTGAGTATTTGTTCTCAGGCCACTCATATCAGGAGAGTGACAAAGGCAGGGTAGGAGAGATGGACATGAGGTGGGGTGGAAAAGCTCTGGGAAGTGTGGGGGATGAAGGCAGGAACTACAATGTGGATTGTCACCTGACACTGGACACTGAAATGTTCAAAGGTGCACAATCTGCAGGGCCATATCGACTTCTTGCCTCTCATTTTCCTCCTGCAGCAGTAACGTGCTCTGGGGAATTGCCCCTTTTGCCTTTGCAGGGAGCTTGCCCAGGCTGCACCACCTGGCTGTGGCTGTTTCCTCTCCCCTCTGCTCTATCTGCTGAAGGCCTGGCAACAGCTCCGTGGAGTGATGGGAGCCTGACAGAGGGGATGTGAACAGCTCGCTCCTGATTGACAGCCCCTCCATGGAGTAGTCTGTCAGATCAATTATCTGTACTTCAGAAATCCCTGGAGATCCCTTCACCATTTCACAGGGTGCTGTAGAAACATATCATGAAGTTCCAGCCCCCTTTCCTTGAAATGGCAATCTGTCTCTAAGAGGCAGCAGGTGGAATCAGCTTGTGGATGGTAGTAAGGAAAGAAAAAAAGAGTTTTGAATGTTTTGGGAAATACACAGACACCACAAACTGATGTTTTCCTTTGGCTGATAGCATCAGAGTTTCATCAGCGTCCTCTGAAAGTGGTGGTCTCCAGTAGCTGACCACCAGCCTGGGTCTTGTTCCCTATATGTGTGGGTTTCCTCCACCCATAAGGTAGCAAGAGAGCATCATGTTGGATGAAGACCCAGAAATTTGGGTCTGAACCTGCAGATGTTCACTCTGTTTATATAGAAATAAGGCTAAGATTTATCATTATTATTATTATTATTATTATTATTATTATTATTATTATTATTATTATTATTATTTCCCAAGCAGCTGTCAAAGCGAATTTGAGAAAAGAGACTTTTAAGTAGTGCGTACATGAGGAATTACTCATGGAAAATTCCTCCTCTGAACTTTTCCAATTTCATTAACAAAGGAATGTTTATAAAGCAAAGCCCTGCACTAGACACTGACATTTCTAAGTTTGCTCTTGTAGCAGTTGAAATGAAGTTCATGCATCAGTTTGAGAGGAGGTATTACATCTGGGTGGAACAAGAACCTACTTGTGGCAATCAAAAGACAAAAATATTCCTTGTGTGACAACAGGGCCAGCACTGAAATTATGAGTTAAAGCATCTGAGCCTGGTGCAAGCAGTTCCTTCATCAGAGTATTTTCTAAAGTCACCATTACTTAACAAAAATAAGTAATTATTTTTATTTTGAGCAAATATTTGCAATCTCTAAAAGAGAGATGAATCATAAAACAATAGAATCATGGAGTAGTTTGGGCTGGTAGGGATCTTTAAAGGGGAAGATGTGTTTAAAGACAATTCAGTTCTAAGCTTTCTGCCCTGGGCAGGGACACCTTCCACTATCCCAGGTGCCTCCAGGCTCCTTCCAATCTGGCTTTGAACACTTCCAGGAAGGGAGAAGTCACAGCTTTCCTGGGCAACCTGTGCCGGGGTCTCACCATCCTCACAGGGAAGGATTTCTTCCTAATATCGTAATATCAATCTAAGCCTGTCCCCTGACAGTGTTTCCTCTTGTCATTTCCCCTTGTACTACCACTCCATGCACTTTCCAAGGTCTTTCTCCATCTCCCTCTCTCCTGTGGTTTATGGACTGCCAGTGCGCATCGATGGATCCTATTGACCTGCTCATCCATCAACACTCCCTTCATCTCAGAGATTCTCTCAATACATTCTCTGTCCAGCCTGTGTTTGTGTTTTGGATTGCCCCATACCAGGTGCAGAACCTTGCACATGGCCTTGTTGAACTTCATCAGGTTAACCAAGTCCAGCTCCCAGGGTTGCCTAGCACTATGAACATCATATTTTATGTTACCAATAACTATTCAATGTCTGCCTTGAGGCCGAGGTTTGTTATACAGAGACCAGATTCCTGATAGACTCCCTGGCCTATAACTGCATCCTCATTAAAGCTAGGCTAACACAAACTTTATTTTCTTTTGTTTTCTTACTTTTTCTATTTCAGCCAATGACAAAACCCCCTGGTCTCCCTATACCCTTCTAAATTATCTTCTTGTAAAAGCCAGCTAGCCCCAAGGACAGTCCTATGTCATTTATGGGCTCATGATCTCTAGGTTGAAGGTTTTCCTCTTTAAAGTACCACGTCACTCCTGAAACAGATCAGTGATTTGAACTTTCATATCAGCTTTCACTGAAGGGGATGATGAGAACATCCTGCAAACATAAGGACTCCTGTGCCCATTTTGCTAATGAATCATGGAGACTGGAGGGCTCACTGAGGCCACATGTTGATGGTGTCAAACATGCAAGCATCATTTTTCAGCCTGGAATTTCCAGCTGTTTCTGGTCTTTATTATTTATCAGCTTCTAAAACCCACATCCAAATTTACAAGAAGTGAAGAATTGGATTACCTCATTTATTATAAAGAAACTCTTTACTGTGAGGGTGGGCAGGGCTGGCACAGGGTGCCCAGAGCAGCTGTGGCTGCCCCTGCATCCCTGGCAGTGTCCAAGGCCAGGCTGGACAGGGCTGGGAGCAACCTGGGATAGTGGAAGGTGTCCCTGCACATGGCTGGGGTAAAACAGGATGAGATTTAAGTTCCTTCCCAAACTGTTCTGTGATTCTTGATTTTATAACTACGGGCCATTTTGATTGAGATTTGGTGTGGAACACACAGTGACTGTGATTTCTAGTAGGAATGGCATAGCAGTCATGAGAGTTAGAATGTTTGGCGGAGTTTTTGTTCCTAGTTCTTGTAGAAAAAGGCAAGCAAGGATCTCCTACCATGAAAAGCAGATAAACAGGCTTCAGGGAAAGAAAATTTCTCAATGTCACCTTCCTAAGAGAAACTTCTGAGACCCCAAATATAGCTACCCTGATGCTAATACTATGCAGAAAGGGAACTTGGGCTATGTCACCAAGGTACTCAGCAGTTATGAGGTGTATATCTTAGAAGATCATGCAAGGAATTAAGCATGAAGATGCCATTTAATTATACATTTATGCACTTGCTTTTTATTTTTTTTTTTAAAGCAGACTCTTTGCTGAGCATTTACTTCGTTGAGTTAATGACAATAATTACATGAAAATCCATTCGGGCTTCTCAAGATGCTGAATTTGCAAACTGGCAATACAAATACTTTAATACTCATTTAAATACACTGTAATTGCACTTGATTCTAAGTAGTGGCATTTTAAAAGCCTTGCCATTTGTAAATATTAGAAGTGCCCCTCCCCCCCTCACTTTAACATCAATCCTTCGTGTATCTGGTTGATGTCAGTCTTTATAAATTATTCTGCTGAAAGAGCTGGCCATAAAAAATAACATTTTCCATTAAAAATTAATATATTCCTGTGCCACAGGTCCTTGTGTAAGCGCAGTACAATGGTCTGTATTGTCTGTCTGTCAGCACACCCATGTCTGATTTGTGGTTCACCTAGATCCTACAAAGTCCTGAGAAAATTACAGTTTTGATACTTGTCATTCATTAGCAGTATTTATATTACTAATATTTGCACACTGACAAGTGACACCTGAAGCCTGGTTAGCTGTCAGCCAGGCTCACAGCATGAAAGAAAAGAAATGACTTTTCCTCCTCATTGAATGAAAAGATAAAATTTTTGCTGCCTTTCCCTCAGCACTCAGTTTCCTGAAGGGATTTCAAATGGCTCTCTGGTGATTTGGTTTAGGATGGGCACAGCTTTCTGCAGACCTGGGGAAACCTGGAGCAGTGGAAACAGAGTCACCAAGCACAATTCCCTGCACCTCAGGTCCTGATTCACATGTCTCTGCTCAGAAACTCACTGGGTATTGTGCCAAAAGTAGTTTGAGTTTCTCACCTTCCTTTTGCCATGATGGACATCCTAGGACCTAATATCCTGTGTGCATAGGAAGATGTCCTCCCTTCCAGATCAAATGCAGTCTTGGAAATTTTAAAATTCTCCCTTTTTGGCAGTGCTTTTCTTTTCTTTATGTTGCTTTTCTGTGTACCTAATTATTGTAGATGTGGATAACTGTTTTATTCCATATTTTCAAGGAACAATTTTTTGCTTATGTACACATTGTCTGTTTAGGTGTTTTGTGCCAACTGTTTAAAAAATGCAATTTCTTTCTCCTTTGCATTTCAACCTGTTCAGAAAAGTCTAGCTGAGTGATGCCTCACCTGTGGAAGTGTCATCGTTCAAGTGCTAACACTTTACAGAAATTGCTTTGCATTAATGAGGTTTTGTTTCAGAAGGGTACCAAAGAAAGGTCCTAAGAAGTCTTTACTAATTTATTTATTCTCTGTTTTGATTTTTCTAGTTTTGTATTGCATGAAAATAATGCAAAAACCCAGGAGAATGTGATGCAAAACATTTCATTTTCCAGGAAACAGGTTTTTTGTTATTTCTGTGAGGCTGTTCCCAAACAGAATGAAGACAGCTGCTGAGAAATTAAACATATTGCAACTCACCTTCTTTAGAAAGAGAAAAGTGAGAGCTACCTATGAGGTCAGGCCAAATGAAAGAGCTTTGTAACGAACATCATCTAAAGAATAAGTTGATTTTTAGTCAGCCCAAGGATCCTACCTTTCCCATTCTATTATGTTAGTAGAAATGGGAGTGAAATATTTTATCTCTTTCTCTTTACCCTCTTTTCTTCTCCCTTCTCCTTTCCCTTTTCCTTTCCCACATAGGATTTGTTTGTTTCAGGGATCTCTAGCCCCCTAGCTTGGATAATATCCTGGACTTTCATTCTGACTACATATTTAATATGAGAGCAAACCAGAGTTTGCAGTCAGCCTTGCTCACATGTAGCTGAAGATCCATCAGATGTTTTGTTTATAGACAGTGCACTCTCTGTATGATCAAAATCCCCCAAAATTTCTTGTTGTGTGAGGCAGCTGAAACCACTCTGGTTCCAAAATTCTCTTTAATCTAAAGAAATCTCTTTAGCTATTAAAGTAAGCAAAAATGTGTATTGTGTGGAAAATTTTGTGCAACAGTCTACCAACCCTTGCACATATCTCAGTGTTTTTATTGAAGTTCATCTGTCTCATGTCAAGGATCTCTAAATGAGGTCTGAGGAGGTCACCCAATAACTGAACAGCTATCCTAGGTGGGAGAAGTATCAATGTAGTGTGTGTCAAGACACATCCTTAAATCCTGATTTGCATAACTGCATAACCTTTGTGTGTCTGTTGTAAGTACAAAACATATGTGTACACCCTTTGTTAACAGTTACTGCAGTTTTGCACGGAAGCTCATTCCTCTGTGGATATTTATGCAGAAAATTATCCAAATATTCCTATGCCCCATGTTTCCCATTCTTTCTTCTAGCAAGAGAGTTTTCTGAAAGACTGGTTATTTTAGTAAAGTGGAACACACTGATATGACATGCTGATACCTCACATATTGGGAAGAATGAAAGGAACTGCCTTTCAGTGAGAACTCTTTTGGTAAACTCACACGCTTGAATGATTAAACCCAAGGATTAAAATATCTTTTACAATGTGTAATTTTTTTTCTTTCTCTCAGTAACTTTGACACAGGAAGGGAGGACAGAGGAAGAGAGAGAAATAAGCTTATATTCTTAACTTTCCTAACCCATATTCCACTCCAGAACTATAAGATGTGATAAAGATAGGTAAGCAGATTAATTTAGCAGACTTCCAGACTTCAGATGCAAAAGAGGCAGGCAGAAACATTTTATCATTTCTGACATATGGAGCATGTAGTTCTGACTGCAATATGGAATGGATGATCAAAGTCATGTTTTCAATAGATCCCAGGAACATTTTTAGCCTTAAAGTCATTAGTAAACTTCAATTTAGGAGCTGAACCCTAAAACCTTAATTTGGACAAAGCACTCCTACTTGGGAGCATAGCAACTCGCTCACAGGTCAAAATTTAATATAATTCTTGAACCAGGCAGCTCAATGTCTTGGAGAAAATGACTAAAAAATACTTAGAAAATACCTTCAAGGTATGAGGATGAAATTGAGAGCTAAGCACAGGGAAAATAAGAACTGAGGCTTTCAAAGAAAATTGAAGCTTTGGAGAGCCTTCAACTATTTTGATTTATATTTAAACATTTTAGAGATTGGAGCTTTGATTAGCTGAGACCCTCTCCAATTCCCCTTCAGCTCTGATTTATGGGCAGGCTGAATCTCAGTAAAATGAAAGCTAAATGAGGTGTTCTTTAAAATTACCTTTGAACACTTAAAGAAGGTAAGGAAGAGGCCAACTTGGTTGGTGCTGACATGAAGGGGAATGGGATATGAGGGTGAGTGTTTTTAGGAGCTGAAATATTTTGAGTACTTGAGAGGGGGAAGGAGCAGAAAGAACAGGATGTCAGGGTGTTTCTAATTGCTACATGTGATAGCAGTTATATATACATCACTTTTGACTGGGAGATGCATGAAACTAGACTTGTTAGCACAAACAAGGCTGTTTGTGCATATGTAAGATGGAATTTGGTGGGGGTTTTTTTGTGGTTTATTTTTTGTTGGGAAGAAATTTTTTTCTCAGTTTACTGAAGAAATGGCTTTCTCATTTTGGTGTCTACAATGGATTGTCTCAGCCTACGCAAGGTTATTCTGATAGAAATTTTGTATCTCCCAAGAAGCAGCTGGACACCTCCAGGTGAAAGTGTGCAATAATGGGGAATGACCCCATTGGCTCAGCAGAGAATCATAGAATGGCTTAGGCTGGAAGGGAATTTAAGGATAATCTTGTTCCAAACTCTCTGCCATGTGCAGGGACACCTCCCACCGTCCCAGGCTGCTCCAAGCCCTGTCCAGCCTGGCCCTGGACACTGCCAGGGATGCAGGGGCAGCCACAGCTGCTCTGGGCACCCTGTGCCAGCCCTGCCCACCCTCACACACAGCAATTGCTGCCCAAGATCCCATCTGTGCCTGCCCTCTGGCACTGGCAGCCATTCCCTGTGTCCTGTCCCTGCAGGCCTTGTCCCCAGGGCCTGTGCAGCTCTGCTGGAGCCCCTCAAGATATCCTTTACTTCAGGCTGAACAACCCCAACTCTCTCAACCTGTCCTCCTAAGAGAGGTGCTCCAGCCCTCTGATATTTTTTGTGACAATCATCCTGTACTAGCATCCTTTAATAATATGGTTGATAGAAAAAATCTGTACATGTCCTCCCAGTTTTTGCTTTTTGCATTGTCATTCTATCTAATAGAGAAGAAAAACACTAATTAACACCAACACTACCAGAAGCGAGACAGAAATGACTAAAAGTGCCTGTTAATGCAGTATCCATGTCTACAAATGTTCTCAGCCCTGCTCTCTTCACAGCTTCTGGCATAGGAACTGTCTGTGCTCAAGGAAGTCACAGTGGCACACAAGGGGTCAGAGTCCCACCCCACCAAGCTGCTGCAGTTGTCTCATCCCTGCAAGAAAAATATCAGGTGCAGAGGAAATTGCACATGACAATTGTTTGAAAACATGTCTCTTAAATGAAGTAAGGAATGTGTCATAAGCAGATGATCCCTGTGAGAGTGGTAGCTGCCAAAATCGTGAGTTAGGTCATGATGTCTGCAGAAGATTTTAATATTTTGCAGCTGGAGTGTGCATATAACAACGTATTCCCACCCCACATTCTTGCTGAGTTTGAAGGCATGGATACAAATGATTACTGGCTGGCTCAAAAACTTCCTTGCAGATACTGTGGATTTGTTTCTTGACAGCCTTTATCATGGCAAGACGAACTCTTGAGGTATTATGAGTGCAAAAGATTGAGTCTGACTGTGGGGGAATGTTTAAGTTTTCCTAGTTAGTTAAAACAGCCATAGGGCATCTTGGATTGGATTCAGCTACATAGCTTGGACACAGATCTCAGTTATCCTCTGTTCTTGGCACTGGTCTTTGCTTGCCTGACAGCCTAGTGATGGGAAACCAGGATCTTCGACTGTATAAATCTGTTCCTATATAGGTGTCACCCCATTCTGCAGTTGCCTGCTCAGCATTCAAGCATTTCCCTTGGTTGTTTCTCACTGACAACTGTTTCTTCCCAGCGGGGAGCAGATGAGCCGTGGCAAGCCATTATCACTCCTCCAAGACGATGTTGAGTCAGCCTCGACATCAGTCCTGAAGATAACTGTGGTCTCGTGCAGTCAGTGGCTTGGATCTTTTCCTCTTTGCCAGAATACTGTCCCAGCAAGGCAGTCTCACCCTTACCAACACAAATGGCTCGCAGGCATCCCCTGAGTCATGCACATGGGTGAGCAGAGGCCTCCTTGTGATATCTCTTGCATTCCTTGTAGGGTTTTTATTCCAGACACATGCAAAAATTTTGATGCCACTGATGTGGCTGCTTGCATCCAGTTTTAGAGGACCACTGTGGGTTGAGGTGCATAGTTACTATTTTTGTAACTACTGGCATCAAGTAATAACTTAAATGTTGTTGCTTCTGGAATTAACCAGATCCCACAGATTTTCATCTTTATTCTTGAGACATTTGGCTTTCCCTGTTTCCCTAATCACTTTCTCATGGGTTAAGTCAGGGTTGAGCCTTTCTGAGGCAAAGCACTCTTTCATGAACAAGCCATAAAGTCATACAGAGTTTCATCACGCTTCCAGAAGCAGAAATGGCAGCTTCTTAGGAGAATTGCATAAGGACTGGAACCTCAGTGCAGAAGTTCCCCCTTTCCACAATTCCTGGGGGACAGCAAAGGCCCTAAGAATGTCACCAGAGCTTCTTTCTTGCCTGAGTAAGACCCAAGGCTAAACCAAAGGGGTTGGACTAGAGGAAAAAGATCTGTGCAGGCATGCAATGCCCAGTCACAGCAGATGAAGCTGCTAATCCTGCTGTGTCTGAATGGCAGGTGCCATTGGTGTTTTCTTTGGAAACACCTCAGTATTGGGGGTGTCTTGTGGCCAGTCCCAAAGGGGATGCTGCCAATTCCAGGGAGAACACTGAAAGTGGTGATGAGGCTCCCTGCAAATGGCAACACACAGACACCCTCACGATGATGTTCCCTGTCTGCCACCTGCTATCATGCACGGAGAATAAACAGATGTCTCCATCTGTTCCAGATGTACCCCAAAAATTATTTCTTTTCTGTCTTTGCTTATTTCTTTGCAAAGAAAGAATAGGCAATAAAAGGACTGCAAAGACAGTATGGACACCATCAGTCTGTGGCTGTAGAATGTGAGCTGGGGGGTATTTTATGGCTTGAGTCATCACGCCATAAGCACTCCTGCAGGATAAATGGGGGAAAAGTAATCTCAAGAAATGGTTCTGAAGCAGTTCAGAGGTTTTAAGAAGAAGAAAGTTGTGCATTTTTTGTCCCTCAGGTCTACAACTAAACTTGTCTATCTGCACTCATTTTCACTTAGCTAACATCTGTTAAGCAAATAATATGGCGATGTTTAAAACCATCCCTGTTCAGCAATGCACAGAGGAAAGTGTTCCATATGAAATATGTACTGAAATCTTTCTCCTGGGGTCCCTTTGACAACCTGGCCTCTGCATCCAAAATCTAGACAGAACTGAACTGATGATGACAGGGGCCTTGGCCAATGGACATTGCTCAAAGTGGTATTACAGTTTGAATGTGTACAACAACTGCAAATTGAACACAGGAGCTGAAACTAATCTTTGATGCAGGTGCAAGATCACCATCCTTCTTCAGCTATGAAAACCACCTTTGCTGGAGCTTTACTAGTTAGGATTTCTGACTAGTTTTATGCAGGAAAAAACCCGAGTGATTTCTAAGGATCTCTATTGCGTTCACACCGAGTTAACATAATGGAGGCTGTTAAATTGGAAAAAGAGAGATACCTCAAATCCGATCCCATGTGCAATTTCAGACATATAATGTCTGAAGATGGAATGTCTGGATGTGTGGAACAAGGCTGCTATTGCAGCTTGTCACTACCTGGGTAATGAGAGACAAAGTGAGCACATGAAATGGATGTATGCAGGCACAAAATCTGAATGCTTACAGTTTTGCAAACGTACAGAAGTTTAATCAGTGTAAATTGCTGTGGAAGTACCAAGCCTAAAATTACTGAAAATTGATTCTCACTTTGGAAATATTCTGGCAAACTGACAGTTGTTTTTTAATAGCTCCATGCCTGCTGAAGTCCAAGGAAGTCTTGCCACTGATTTCAGCACAAGCAGAATTTTGCTGAGTAATTCTAAAAGACCAGCCTCCTCTCAAATTCAAGTTGTCCAAATGAAGTCAGCACATTTAAGGTCATTCTTTTCCTTGTTGGTCCCTGTCCTGAAAGATAATCTCCCATGATCTGCTGCTTGAAAACAGGAGTCAAGTGGAAAAATGAAGTTGAAATCCTATTTTCAGAGTCCAGGTTGTCAAAGATTAAGTGCACACTCAATGTCAGCTATTTACATATCAGACTTTTCCTCTGCTACAATCACGTTCAGACTACAGCCCCCTGTGGAGAGGGAACTGCAAATTTAAGATTTTCCAACAAGTAGTTCATAGACAGCAACTACATGAAGACATATAACTTCTCTTCTGATATATATAGTTACTATATATAGTAATATATAGATTTACTATATTCTACATAATATATATAGTATGTATTTATACTATGTATATATATGGCTATGTTCTGATAGATAGACTTACTATTCAGCCCTGAGTCAGAGGAATAAGCAACACATTCCTCCACCAACGACCATCTCATCTTCATGCAGCATCTACAAAGTGCCCAAAAATCACAGTTCGAGCACTAACCACACTTTCCTGGTGTGGTTTAAAATTGTATGACAAGACAAGACTCTGATGGGATGGCCTGGGTCATGATGTCATTGTTACATGTCAGTTATAACAATAAAAGAGCAACAGCTAAACGTTATCCAATGGCTGCACTAAGAATAGGTTGACTGAAATGTAATGACTATGCATCATCATTAAAGAGCTGCTGAGTCTCAGAGAATCTCTTCTAATGAACAATTGGATAATCACCAGCAAACGATGACTTTTACAATTGAATCTAAGAGATGAACTCATTGATACCGTTGGATTATTAGGAGCTAATGTATTGATGTTCAATCATTTTAATAGATGTGCTTTCCTTATTGTAGAATATGACAGTAAATGTGCTGTGAATAGTAATTTCCTAATAATAACCCTAATGATGCTAATAATACCATAATCTTATTTAATCTAATTTAAATAGACAGAAAAAAAAAAGACCTACTTAGAACCACTTGTCTTTTGTTGGTGGAAATACTCTCAATATAAAAATTACATTTCTTTCCAACTCCTTTGGCACACAGAAATCAAAGCCACTCACCACTTACAAATCAGGCAGGAGTCCCAAATCTGTAAAATCATCAGGGAAGCACTAATGTGTTGCATTTAATAGGGATGAATTTAAGCATCTGCTCACAGACTTTGCTGAACTGAGCTTTCTCAGGCTTTTGGGCAGGGACTCAGTTCTAAATGAGGTTTACTTTGCCTAAATGTTGGGTTGTCCATTATTACCTGAGTCAATTTAGTTTGCAATGAAGGCTCAGCAAGTAATTGCATGAGTTAACAGAGGAGAAGAGAGTGTAGATGAAGGCACATGGCAAAGACACAACTGAAATCGACTGTCTGGCACACCAAACTCTCAGCATATAGTAAATTTTCTTGACTCCACATGTACTCTTAATAAGCCATATCAGAAAGAAATCCTCTGAGACCATGTCACTCATGCATGGACTTGCCTCAACAGTGCTCAAAATAAATTCCATCATCAAATATTTTCGTTTGGGTCCACCCTGAAGTTGCAATACTTTTGCTACGTGTATAAATACTGAAAATTTGACAGAGGTAATCCTGTAACAGAAGAATTGAAAGCAACTCCTTTTTTGCTGCTAGCCCTATTTCATCTGTGTGTTATGTACATGGTTTTGTATTTCAGTCATATCTTCCTTTGTGCAAAAAATGTCAGGATTTCTGTGTTTTGCTGAGCTGACGTGTCCCTGGGAATAAGGGCTGGATTCTCTCGTGGCTAACACTTCACTCTGAGAGAGAACTTCTGGTTGCAAAATTTTTATTGGTGGCAATGAGTGAGACAGAAGAAACAAAATCTGAATTCTGGACGATTTATGAGGCTGACAGCCAGGCTAAAAATACCTTTCCTGCTCAGCAACACAGATGAGTGGTCAAATAAACAAGGTAGTTGTCATTTTCTCTGAAAAAGTCCCTTTTCAGAATTGAAAAGTAAGTTCAAAACAAGCAAGTTTTTCAAGGGAGGGTAAAATGCCATGTTTGCTGAAAAATTCACTGTTGCTGCCAGTGGTGTCTTGCAGAAGACACCACAAGTTGTGATGATTCTGTGTGGATAAAAATGGGACTGGGTGATTACAGGGAGACAAGTGAGGAATGCTGCTGAGATCCTGAAGTAATCCTCAGCCCCAAATCCCCCACTTCTCTTTCCTACCTGAGCTCCTAATGGCTCACAACAGGCAGGTTGAAGTGTTAATTCCAGAAAGACCTGGAACTGGGGGAGCTTGTGCATTGTCAGTATCCAGACTGAGGGTGTTTAGTAGGCAGGGTGAAATCTGGCTGTGTCCTTTTACACTGAAGGAGATGAAGTTCTAAGCATTCCCAGCTGGAAACCTTTTACAGTGGGAAAGGAAGGAGGAACACTACCCTTTTCCCATAAAGAAACCCTTTTTCAACCAAGTAATTTTGGAAATAGGCGGGTGTATTATAAATCCCCACAATGCTACTTCTCTGGACAATAGCACAGAATATGCAGTTTTTTCACAGAAAGTCAACAGCTTTTTGTTACTCTCCGTTTTTCAACCCCAGCATTTGCCAGCCCACCAGCCTCAGCATCAAATGAGGAACATGTCCATGTGCAGGAGAGGATGGCAGTGCAGGTACCAGGTTAGATGACTGTGCTCAGGTAAACCCTGTTCAGGTCTCCTTAAAGCTGGCCCCCAAAGTCACCGTGGGCAACTCCAAACTTGCTCTGACTTGTGCTGCCTGTTTGAGGTGTCAGTGCCCAAGAGGATGAGCAGGGTGTGAAGATGCCTTGGGCCATGCCTCGAGGGTGTGGAGTGTGGTAGTGACGGGACCTGTCACTGCAGAGTCCCCCTGTGAGCATTTCCCTCCCAGGAGGGTTTAAACAATCCATGGGATGATTGTACAGCTCAGTTTATCCCTGGAAGCACTGGGATTCAGGTATTCCCAAGTGCCTTTGCTCCTGCAGGGTGTAGTGGAGAGGAGTGTGCTCCTCTGGGATGCCCTTGCTGCAGAGTGATCCCGGGGAGACAGACCAACGGAGTGTTAAAAATAAAATTAAAGGAAGACTGCAAATGACAGAAAAGTTGAAGACAGGACTTTCAGAGAGCACAGTTTGTCAGGAAGACAGCTGCTTTTTATAGCATGCCTGGCATGGCTGATGGCAGAGACATTTGACATTTCTGTCTGATTGAGTGGCAGGTGGGGAGAAGGCAGCCAGAGATACTGTAAGCAAATTGCTTGGGAAGTGGAACTAGGAAGGGGCAGCATTTGGGGAAAGTTGTGCAACTTTGGCTGGACTCCTTGGCTGATTCACAGTGCTTGAAGGGCTGGATCCAAAGGCCCTTGACATCCCTCTTCCACCCCTTCATGGAAGGGAAAAAAAAAAAAGAAACTCAAGGCTCCAGAAAAATGAGTTTCTTTCCACAAGGGTCTGCTTTCCTCAGGCTGTCAGAACTGCCTGTGTCCAGCTCTCCTTCCACAATGAGGCAGAGCAGGATTTGGTTCTTAGGGGTGACGGATGCAGGGACAAGGGTGAAAGAACTCCAAGATGGCAGTAGTAATTTCTGAGGTCCCCACTTTTTCCATTGCACTGCCTTTGGAGAGAAAATGGGTATGATGTATGAGGGGGGATTACAATTAAGGCTGTCAATCTTTCTCCTTGACGTAGGAGAACCCAGCCCTGGCTCAAGAGTTTGAACAACTGGAAATTTGTCGAAATGGACATGGGCCTTTAGGTCCTATTTTCTCCATTTGCAAAATGTGAGTACCAGCAGGGATGCCAGCAGGGTACCACTTCCAGAGGTGCCTTTGGAATTGCAGAGGGCTGGGTATTTTTCTTATCACTAGGAGGGACTCAGCCTCTTCAGGACAGCTTTTATCTGTGACACTGAATGAGCCCATGGCTTTTGATTGCTACCCCTGAGCTGGTCATACGCCACACTGGATCCCTGCCAAGCACCTAGAACAGGATAATACACAATGTTGTTTTTCCTTACATGTTCAGATACTTTCACTGTGTTTCCTGCCCAGTTGTGATCTGTGGCTCATAGGAAATAATACTGGTCACTGTGAACTGGGGACTCCCCCCCAAAAATGGGAATAAGTCTCTTATCAGCTACTGCTTATCACATGGACCTACTGATATATTTGTTCCAGACTTCCCTGAGCTCCATAATTTAATTTACTATATTTATGAGGTCTTCCTTATCTCCCAATACATTTTCCTCTTATTTATTGTTCAGGACACACTTGGCAGAAGTAGTTAAGTACCTCAGTAATTTACAGTCATCATTAATTTTATGACTGTCAATTTACTAGTGTTTACA
>VYXF01009969.1:216652-238072 GCA_013397295.1 Polioptila caerulea | reverse complement strand
AAAGAAAAACTTCCCACAAGGGGGGGAAAAAAAAAAAAAAAAAAAAGACAGCATGTCTCTATGGGCTCTGGGGTCCTCTCCCACTATGTGGCTCCAAGTTCTCTGCTGATGACAGTCCCATGAGGAAGGAAGAAGGAAGGGCACATCTCTTGTCTCTTACAGCTGGTGGAGGGTCTGTAAAAGCATGTGGCGAGCAAATGAACAGGAGTCAAGAGCACGGTTGGGTCTGTGGAAAGAAGGGAGAGAGATTTAAAATACTGAATTTAAGAATGGCTTTGTGTCTGCCCTTGACGGAGAAAATAAACACTATTTCCAATGCATTGGGTGTGTATGCCCCAAAACCTACAAATTTTGCCCTCAGTTACCTCTTCCAAAACCATTCCATCACTTCTGCCCAGATCACTGCTTCCCATCCAGAGTCTGCTGTGGAAAACACTCTCTCCTGAGAGTTCAAGTCAGGAAGGCAGTGGCCAAGAATCAGAACATTTATTTCCATAACTATAAACAATCTGCTACTGACTTTTATCTCTGCAGCCAAATGGCTCATTTTGGGTAGAATTATGGAGTGGAAACCCCCTTCCCTCTCTTCTGGCAAAGAGTTTTTCCATAAAGTTTCACTGTTTAGAGCCCCCCAACACAGAAAATTATCCTGAGAGCACTCAAATCTTTTCTCACCAAGTCATCTGCTATCTATAATCTGACAGTGACTTTGGTCTCAAGACTTTTAAAGGCCTTAAAAGAGGCAGCATAACCTCCTGTTACTCTTCCCTGAGGTCAAGTAACACCTGACTGGCTTTGCTGGGCTGATACCATTTAGATTTTGCCTTTTTTCAGATGTTATCTGTATTCTTCATTCATGTATATGCAGCTATGGAGTCTATTGCAGCAGTGAGTTGTTTTTCCACTTTTCCATGGCCTTTCCTTAGGCAGAAAGACAAAACCAGTCTAGAGCTCCAAACCCTGAGAGGTACAAGGCTCTCTGCTATCTTGGCTCTTCCTGGGAACCAAGGCCAGGAATAACTCTGAGATAAATTTTCATGGACAAAGTACAGCTAGTGCTGAAGGGAGGGCTCCAGAGAAGGGGCTGGACCTGAGGGGGAAATTGCATCACCATTTATCCTCCTAATTGGTGCTTTTTATCAATTATGCTAATTTCCTAAAATCTATGAAATGTGCTCACTCCTGGGTGAGGTGAGCTTTTGTGGACATCTTTCCATAACTGCCTCTGAAGGCCTTCATATAAAGATCCCCTTTTATACTATGTACTTACTAAAATTACCTCAAGTTTCATTTCCAGGCTGGGAAAAAGGCAACAAGGCCACCTTTCAGGGTGCCTTACAAACAGCCCACAGAACATGCAGAATGCCACCTGAAAGGGTCCAAGACAGAGGCTGCAATAGCTAAGTCAGATTTAGACAGAATAATCTGCTCCCTGAAATTAAACCACAGAAATATGTTCTACAGCAGTGTTAACATGAGGCTAAATTTCTCTATTGTTTCCATTGCCTCCCAGTAATGTATATTTCTGTTTCTGCAGGCTAATTGCTGGCTCAGCATCACCAAAACTTTTACCAGTCTCAATCCATCCATTAGGGAACTTCCTCCAAAGAATTTTAATCCAATATTTTCCACTGTTCTGAGAACAGAAATCATTAATTTTACCTCTCTCCCACCTCACCAGAGCAAAATAACCTTTAACAATGAACAACTGTGAAACCTACTCAATTTGGGAAAGAAGGGTGAGCTGAAATAAAGAGTGGAATGTCTAGGAAGGAGCAAGGAGTTCACCTGCAGGTGTATAGCACAGGAACAAAAGCTGCAGAGGTTGTTTGGTACATCACTCTATGGCTGCTGCAGTTTAATAGAAGCACACCTTGGAGAAGATTTTCCCTTTTTTATTCCTCCCAAGAGCCATTCAATGCCTCATACTGAACACACAGTGTAACAGAATTACAGCTTGGAGTTTATCTTCAAAGTGGCTGGGAGACATATTCCAGCCCTCATCTTTGGAAGACCCAGCCCTGTTTGCAATGAGGGAGTTGGTTCCATCCAGGCAGCTGCCCATTTCTGGAAATAGAGAACCTGGACCACTGATGTTGATCACAGACAAGATCCCTCAGCCCCCTCTCCTATCACTAAGCCTCCTCTAGCAATAAGATCCTCCTTATTTGCTGTGGAGTTACCTGCCAGCCACTCTATGCTACAGACTGTTGAAAGAGACCAGTGATATTCTGCAATTCAACAGCAGAGAGCAACATAAAAAAAATCCCCAAAAAGCCAACCAAACACAAACCCCATCACTTCCAGCAAGTCACAAGTGGGCCTCCACATACTCTCAGTATTTCCAGCTAAAAAATTGTGGAAAAGCACGTGTTGATTCACAGCACCCTCTTGTGTCCAAAAAACCCAAATAAGGTTTGACAGCAAGCAGAGTAAGATGGATGCTTTTTACAGTCTGTAGCCATAATTCTGTAATTATTATTGAATAGAGAACACTGCCTACAACAACAAGTTGTCACAAAAGGAAGGAGATAAGTGCCTATTCCAGAAGCCCCTGCAGTGAAAGACAGCAGAGCTCTGGCCTAGGCAGAACTTTGAAGCTCTAAAAGCCCAAACAAACCCAAAGGAATAAAAGAAAAAAAAAATAGAAAACACCACAAAAATGCATACCAGTTTTCTGAAAGTGAAGGAATCACACATTTGACAGACTGGAATTAGATTTGTTGCAGAAACAGGTCAGATGAGTTCTGAATACTACTAAGTTAAGGAGACAGAAGTTTAACCTTAGGATTGCAATTTTACTCTGAATTTCAAGAAGAGACAAGGGATAGAGGTTAATTGAAAAGCTGTGTGTTGGTTTTGGCTGGGATAATTTTCCTCACAGGAGGGGCTGTGTTTTGGATTTGTGCTGGAAGCTGTGCTGATAACACAGGGATGTTTCAGTTTCTGCTGAGCAGGGCTCACACAGCATCAAGGCATTTTGTTTCTCACCCCACTGAGCAGGCCAGGGGTGCACAAGAAGCCAGAGGGGACACAGCCAGGACAGCTGACCCCAGCTGTCCAAAGAGATATTCCCTGGCACATGGCATCATGCTTATCAGATAAAGCATAAGGAAGAAGTTAGCTATGATGGAGCTTTCCTGGAGATGGTGGAAGTGGTCAATTAATTCCTTGTTTTGCTTTCCTTGCCGATGCAGCTTTTGCTTTACTGATTAACTCACCTTCACACCAACCCCCAAGTCTGTTCACTTTCAGTCTTCCCTTTCTCTTCCCCCTCGCATGGGGGTAAGAGTAAGTGGCTGTGTGGGGCTTACGTGGCAGCTGGGGTTAAACCACAACAGGTTGTTTTAACTGGAATGTGGGGTTCTTGAACTGTTTACATTTACCCATGTAGGGATTTAAGAGCCGTTGTCCTTGTTCCCTTAAGGGAAAGCAATGTAAGAAATTGTAAGAAACGCCTAGGGTTATATAACAGAAAAAGATTGCTTGTATCTAGCATGGACTTTATTATGCAGCACAGGACAGAAGCTGCCCTACAAAAATCACAGTTTGCAACAAGTTTGTAAAGCAGAAAACTTCAGCTCCAAGCATTTCACAGCACCAGAGGCAGTGGAGGCTTGGCATTAGCACTGGTACACATCACAGGAAGGCAGGAAGATCTGCCCTCCAGTGAGGGGCTCTCAGCTCTCACTCAGCTTCTACAGAACCTATGAACAGTCCCATACTTCCACAAAGAGACTCTGCCCTCTTGTTCTTATAGTGAAATGCTGGCTCTGGATTCAATGTGGTTTTTGTTGATGTATTCATAAAGACCAAAATTTTACTCTTTATTTTGTCACATACAGCATCAGCTACAGCTTAAAAACATTTGTTGGGAAAACCCTACATGCACAAGAAGAGGGGAGAGAAGTTACTTTCCTGAACAAAATTTCTTAGGACACTTACAGAGGCTACTCTGGGCCCTGCTACCTGACATAAACAATATGGACAGACAAATGCCCTGAAACAAAGTCTCTCTTCTGTATTCTCAGCTTCCAGCAATTTAAATTCCGTTTTGAGGGCTGGGGCTTGATCAACAAGCAAGGGCAAGGCACTGTGGGAAACAGCATAAATTCAGTGATATGTCTGGGTAACTTCACATGACAAGTCCTGGTACTTCTTGCTTAAACCTGTAACGATTGAGTTGGAGGTACATTTGTTCAGTTGGTAAAGCACATGGTTACTGGCTTGAACCTGATCAACACAGAGAGGAGGCAGCAAGCAAAGTGTTCCACAAGGAGGGCCTCCAGTTAGCAGTTGCACATGTGTAAACAAGATACTTCATTTTCCAAAACTGACCTTAACGTGGTTGGTGTTTATGGACACAAACCAGTGCTACACATCACTTTTGACTGATACACCAATGGTAGGAAACATTCTTTTCCCCTATCACAACTGGCCAGCTTCCAAGCCCCGTAGAACCAAGACAGGTGACCAATATTTGACTGAATTCCTACTGTCCATGTTTCGTACCGACCACAACACTCTGATGTCTCCACCTTTCACCAGCAAGGGATCTTAAGCAGCTGCTTACAACCCATACACCATGAAATTCAGGAAGGCTTAAGCCTCATTCTAGAACCTGCTAAAAAGCTGCTCTAACCCTACACGGCACATGGCCCCTGCTGAGCCAGCCACCAAGCTCCACACGGATTTCAGGCCTCGGCTGTTTTGTCTCAAGTGACATTTTTGGACTGCTTCTCCTCTGACTGTTGAACAGTAGTATGTAATCCTATTGCAAATCTGTTTGGTGGGTTTTTTCTCCTAAATCTTATCAATGCTGAAGTTGACACTGACAATTCAGGAGATATGGTTTCCATAGCTATTTAATACACTAAAAAAACTAAAGCTGGTGGGGGCAGGACTTGGTTCCCTACACCTATAGTGGAAGTAACAACACTAAGTATGGGCAGTCAGTAAAAGAAGCTTCTTCAGTACTTATGCTCCCCATTTAGTTCTCAGAAAAATCACTAACTTTGTTGCTGTCACAGTAGGAAGTTCCATTTAAAAACAAATTCAGCCTTTGTGTTTTTGCCATTTTCATCTGCTGGTATTCAGTGTCACACAGCATGACAACTCTGGTAGAGCTCTGCTGACCCTCTTAACTCTGAAGGATGACTTGGAGGGCATAGTTAGATCCAGTGTACCCACAGTTCACTCATGCAATGGCCAGAAACCCAGCAGGTTTCCTTAAGCTCAAAACAGCTCTTCTGTGAGAGGCATTAGCACTCTCTCCTTTAGAGCCACTTCCTTGCAAAGCCAACTTCCCACTTTTCCCTCTAGGATTTTTTTTTTAATTCTGAACGTCACATACTGTAGTAAACAAGATAAAATAGAGGCCCATTAAGCTATTAATTCTCAGTTTCAGAACAGGCATTTCTTGGGCTTTCACAACAGCTTATATTAGCTATTAACCCTCAAACAGTTTCACAAGCTCCCACAGAGAAGACTGTGTGGCAAACAGAATACTCACTTTGTAACAAAGGCCGAGAGAACTGGGGCCAGAGATTTAGGGAAATAATCCTGCTGGACCATATGGTTCAAGGTCATAAGAATACCATAGAGGCTTGGAACAGTTTTGATCTTCTCTTCACTCTGAGAAATGGACAAGAAATCAGACATCACACAATTGGGATTTGATCTAGCCCACTGTAATTCACAGAAAATGAATTCTCTGCTGAATGAAGTGCTCCCACCCAGAGCAGCAGAGAAAGCTGGTCACTAGATTAAGTACAAGACAAAAGGTGACCAATTCCATAGTCTCCCAGCACCTGAAATAATGTATCAAAAACATTCTAGTACTTATCAACTGACAGTAGTACTAATAGGGAAAGGGAAGTAATGAACCTGCAAGTAAAACAGCCAAATCTTCTCAGAGGCTGTGTCAAAGTGTTGTCCTGAGGAATTCCACCAGATTTCAGTCCATGAAGAATTCAGTTGCCTTAATTTTTATTGTATTATTCTGTAGCTCATTTTTATATCACCTCCAGCTCTTTGACAGGCTCCCTCCAGGATCTGATGCAGTGTTCTCTGAACTGTCACGTACAGATCCCTCACAGTTACGTACAAGATAAAGCCAACAGTCATCCCCTTGCTTACGCGATGCAGAAGGCATTCTTACTCCTAACGTGGTGCTACCCTACATGTCCCAACTCTTACATTGTTTTCATGTATTTCTCTACTGGCATTTCAATGAAACTCCTCATCCTGCAGACAGGACATAGATTCCTGCTGTTCCTGCTGTATGACCTTGGAGTTCACAGTATTAAGAACATCTGTTGCTCACATGCTTCCAGCTACATAGGACTGAAAATAGAGTATGCACCTTCTCCACATGCAGGGGACTGGTGATGAATTAGGCACATCACAGAAAACAATCAGCAGGCTGATCCTCCAGGGCTTGATCATCAATGCCACTTCCTGGCCTGAAAGCAGGTTTGTGCTTTGTGTCAGGAGCACAGGTTTGTGCTTTGTGCCTCATGCATATTGCGGTTTTCCATATGGGCAAGAGGTAGGTGGCAGTCCTCAGAACAGGCATTGTGCAGAACCAAATGCCACCTTGGGTTCCATTGACCTTTTTGGGAAGTGGGAAGCTCCCAGGTTGGTCCAGTATACAATGAATACAGGAAGATGATAAACTGATTTTTAGGAAATTAAGTCATACACATGCATGTCAACAACAGTCTGGACCCCAAGCCGGATATTACCAGAAGGATGTTCATAAACCTGTCTAATAGCAGGCTGCTGTAACAGATTATGGCTTTTCTGTAGTTTAGAATTGTCTTAGTCCAAGTTTATATTCTCAGCTTCCAGGTCTTGAGGCAGTGAGAAACACTAACCCTCGTAGCATAAGCAGGCAAAGGTGTTTAAGGTTCTGCAGACAGAACCGCTCCACAGTCACCTCACTGAAAATAAAGCTACTAATTCTGTGAAAATCACAGGATTCCTACTGACCCTCCATCTCCCCACAATAAAGTTTATTCCTTGCAACTAATTACTTAACACTAGTATTTGGCAGAGTCTCCAAAGCATGAAATTGAATGCCATTGATCTGGCATAAGTAGGTGATACACGTTTTCGAGACATGCTCTGAAGAAATGCCCTAAAGGATCCCAATAACTAATAACATTGACATGGCTTTTACAGACATCATAGTCCAGCAGCAACATTACTGCCCTACCTGACCCTCATTCAGGGAATGACTGAGAATGCAAAACACATTAAGCAGGAGATGCACAAAAAGGTGACATCCTTCCTCCTGATGGAACCTTGCAATTTGCAGTTTCGGCTGGACCTGCAGACTTCCATTGTCCCTGGGCATTAGGCATGCACAGGCACCCAGCTGCTTCCATGGCAACATAATTACCCAAAATCCTGCCAGTCTGGCCTCCAACAGCCTACAGGGACCACGACTTAACTCTTTCCTTCTTCCTCACCTTAAGTAGTCCCATGTGGACCAAGAGGTTTGTGATGAATGCATCTGAATTAAATGTGGCAGAACTGAAGGCTTTTTTCATCAAGGCATCTAAAAAGAGATAAGCACATTAGTTTAAACAATACAGAAAAAGGACACGTGGATTTTAAGATTAAGATGGATCATACAGAAACTCAGCTGTTAAATCAGTTTTGTGATACAGTATCTGTTAAGATTTTATTTTTCTCTGTAGCTACAAGCTCTGAAACACTAAGACAGGTAAAATCCCTTAAGTCTAAAGGAGGAAAAAACAAAAAAAAAAATCCAGCAAAGCACACAAACCCCACACTGCCAAGTTTCAGATGCAATATGCCCCAGACTATGCACCACCAGATGCTCTGCTCAGTGCATTTGAGCATGCCTGCTATGTGTATACATGCATATAAACATGAGCAGATGAACTAGAGCACCAAGAAGTAGAGCCTTGACTTCTTAACGGCCAGCAACAATTCATCTTTCATTTGAAACCACAAGGAATGAGAGAACACAATGAGAAAGTTTGCTCAGCTGTTTTCTGGGCTCCCTCAGGACCAATACTGTGCTACAAACAATGGGCAAACCAGTACTTTGACCTCTTATGTGTACCAGGTGAGCAAGGCAACCCACTTTTGACCTCTGACAATTCTCTTTTCTTAGAATGGGTAGAATTCAGTAGAGTGGCTGTAAAACAGTGCCAGACGTTAACTAGGGCCCTCAATGTCAGCTGATGTCTGCTTTTATGGAAGGAAAGTAATTGCCAGGTTCTACCTTATCTGAAGAAGAAGCAGGAATAAAGATAAATATGTACACAAACACACTTAAGACAACAGTAGTATCTTTTGTTCAATTTTTTACTCAAGCCAATTCACAATAGGCATGAGCCAAGGTGCACTAGGCTCAGTGAGGTGCCAACTGACTGATTTACGACTGACTGGACCCATACCCAACTGCAGAGAACTATTGTGTTACTGTTTGTAAAACAATAGTTTCACCATGTCTATGAATTCCAAACAAGCAAATCCAAACTAGGGAAGTGCACAGTACACCACCTTAAGTGGTCTTCAAAATAATTGATCCAATTCTTTTGCACAATAATGACAGGTAGCTCATGTATGGGAGAACTGAACTGCTGAGGGATTCAAAAAAGATAAAAGGCAGTGGTCAGATGCACAGGGTTGTTTGGAAATTCCTATTTCCAAGCAAAGCCATGAAGGGATGTGCTATTAGTCCACACACTAACCAGAGCTAACTCAAACTACTACCCCAATATAGCATGAGCAATGGTCCCTTGTTTGAGCATTGGTTTGTGTGTCTTGTCCCATGTTGGAAATCTCTGCTTCCTGAAGAAACTAAAGACAGGAGACATCAACTAGGAAGCCTCTCTTTACAATCTTGTAACACTACACTAGGGAGGCTACTTCCTTAAAAAGCAAAGTGCTTTTTAAATAAACAGCCTTGGAAATGCAACTGACCTTAAAACACAGAACTACTGGCTATGGACAGCCCAGCACCAAGGAGATGCAGTAAGGGCAGCACCAGCCCACTACAACAGCAGCTACAAAAGAGACAGACTTTGGCAGCAAAAAATATGCCAGGTTCAGAATGAATCTTCCACTTCATACAACAGCAGGGCACAGCTTGGCACTTTGTTATCTGCCAGGGACAAAAAGGTCCAATGGCTGCCCCTGTTGCAGTGGTGTCTCTGGCACTGAACCAGGTCATGCCACAAAGTGAAGAAAGGCCCAGTCACCTGTTGTTTCATGCACTGCTGTTTTCACTGGGGCTTCATCTTTGAAGACTGAGGATATCCTTAGGAGGGTTGCAACTACTTTCTCTACATCAGACGTATCTGTCTGAAAGAGAAAAAAATGGAGGTCAGTTAACTGCTAGATAGTAGCTACACAACACAGGTCTCTGCTAGGGCTGTGGCAAGAATTAGAGTCTTCAGCTGACTGACATCAGCTCTGCCTTGGCCATATCACACAAACAAAATTACTTTATGTAGAAGCTCTGATGTCAGTTTAAGCATTAGCTGCATCATCTGCTTCCATAAGGTTTTTGGGGTTACTGGAAAAAAGATGCAAATCTAGGTCAAGTTAACACCTCTGGCAATTAAACAATTTTGAGAGAAAAATCAAGCCCAGACAAGCCCCAGCTCACTTACCTGCTGAGCTATCAGCACAGAGCACTTTGGTCCTAGTCGCAGCAGCTTCTCTGGTGACGGGAAAGCAAGGAACGTGGCAACATCCACAGGAGGAGATGGCACTGGAGTTGAAGCCTGAAACAGGCAGAATCCATCTCAAATTTATTCTTGGAAGTAAATAAATGGATTCAGCAAAAGCAGATGAGACAGCTCAGGGCACAGCTATACCAGGCCAGAATCTGTTCTGTTTGGAAACAGCCTGAGGCTGACCTAAGCCCAGAGTTGGAATGGCCAGGATATGCTAGCACAAGGGCATAGCACTGCATGTACAAGGTCCCCAACACTTCCTGAACGTGGAAGACTCTTGCTACAACCACTACTCAGCCTTTCCCTCCACACACGTGTACAACATGCACACTTTAACAGAACACATTTTTCAACTACTCTATTTCCTGAATGTTTTCTCCCTGTTACAATAGTGCCAGCCCATGCAGGAATGTGTCTGCCTGTCAGCATTTCAAGTTCAAACTCTTGAATTTCATTTCCTCCTTTACTCTTCTACAGCTGATGAAACAAGAATCCATCTGGCAGTAAGCTTACCTGTGAATCAATTATCTTCTTAGGAGTCAGTGACTCCTGTTCTTCTGCTCCTCTCTCCTTCAGCTGTTGCTGTTCCTCCTCCTCTTCCTCCTCATCATCATCTTCCTCCTCCTCCTCATCATCATCATCCTCATCCCCTTCATCATCACTAAAGTTTGAATGTTACACATTCCATTACTTAGACACCTGGTATTCCTGCACACTAGCACTCAAAACTTTTCAAGAACAAAAGAGCAACCTCTCCTCAAAGTCCTACTGCAAGAAGCACTCTCACCTACAACACACCAAGAGGACACTCAGACATCAGTCACCCAGCTGAGGACAGCAAGAAAAGATCAACAAACACAATCAGTTACTTATACTAAGCTAAGTCCAGCAACGAAAACAAGACAAGTTTAAGACACATCCTCTGCTGTGCTCCACACTGAGATCAACATCCACCAGCAATGAGAGCATTCTTATTTTAAAATGAGATAGGTCAATGAAAGCATTGATGAAAATTGTCAGAAAACTTCTGATTTAAATTCTGGTACCATGCCTACCTCAAAGACCCCAGCACTGATGCCATATTGAAGCCTTCAAGGATTTCATGGAGCTGCTCACACATCTCTTCACCCAGACAGTTACCTAGGTTGATAGAGGAAAGGGAGTGGACTTGACAGATGCACAAAAGTTTGTTCTTGGGGACTTAGCTGTGCATTCTTGTCTATCCCTTGCTTCTGAAATCAAACAGTTGCATGCCATTTCTGCACAACACCTTAGAGGCAGCAACACAAACTGCACCTATCAGACAGAATCAAACAGTTGTTAAACAAATTTCAGCAGCTTTACACAATGGTTGGAGATAAAAACCCCCTAATGCTTCAGAGCCTATTTGAGAGACTTCCTGTTATTTCTCTAAATAGCTCTTGTTCTTAGTGATTCTAAAACAAGGACACACAGCACAGCATCAGTGAAATGCAGTGACCCAAGGTATGAACAGCAAAAGCTAACAAAAGTTAAAGCTCTCACACTCTTCTGCAGAGCTGCACACAAAGGGTTTTCTTTGCAAGTATGAAGTATCTGAGATAGCACTGAATAATGAGAGTTTTACTGACAATAGGTAGAGATATCAGCTTAATCTTTCCACCTTATCAGGTGTACCAAAAATGCTTACGAATTAACCAAGTTCATGGTTTAAGAAAACTTTCAGGATCTAACCATTTCCTGTCCCAAGGTTATGCAGGTTCAGCAACTGAGTACTGTTTTTTATATGCTGACAATTACAAGAATAGTAAATATGGTTCTGTCAATATTCTTCCTAGTGGTTTCTCACTGGAATCAAACTAGACATACTTTGATCTAGCAAACTTACATACCATTGAGATCCAACTTCTCCAGCTCTGTCTTATCTTCAATAGCCTCAGCAACAGTCAGAGCAGCATCTCGTTTGATCTCACAGAAAGACAAATTCAGTTCCTAAAAATGTCAAAGAACATTTTGTCTGCAGAATCCCTATTAACATCTATCATATCCATAAACTTCATGCCCTCACAGGTGTCATCTGAAGAGATTCCCACCAAAAAAAAAGGTGTTATTAATTAATTGAATATAAAGCCTGACATACTCCTACCTCAAACTTGAAAGGAGAATTTTGAAACGTACTGGTGGTTAAAAGCAGCACTATTAAAGGTGATAATTTAAAAATACCTACAGATCACTGCTCACCTAAAAGGTAGCAGACATTCCAGTCCTTAGCAGTCAGTTGACTGGAGATCTTCACTTATCAAGGGTCACAAAAGCACTCCAGAACTCACACTCCACTAATCTAACAGAAGAAGGGCAGCTACTGAACTAAACAGATTGCACATTTCCTTTGACACCTCAGTTGAAAATTAAGGCCTTTAAAAAACAAGCCATGAGTAGTACCACTGACAGATCCAGCCAACAGAGAAACCATGTGGACTAGTAAGAGTAAAGCAATTCAGCAGCCAGACACCATCCCCCACCATTCCACATAATCCTCAATCAATCCCTTCCTGAGAAGAGATTGAATATTAACAGCAGAAGGGAAGCAGTCCTTGAACAGAATGAATCAGCTGCAATTGCTTTATGCTACCTTCCCTTAACCATTTCTGCTCTGGAAAAAACTATTTAACTTCTATCTGTCCATCTCAATACCCCATTACTCAAGTTTGCTTGGGAGATTCAGACAAGTTCCAGTAGAATCAGCAGAAGCCCAAGCAAGGCATCACACACCACAAAGAATCTACTTCTTTCATATCAGGTTCATACACACAAAAAGGTATTAGATTAATTTTTATCTTTGACTGCAAGATTAGGAATCACATGTTCAGCATCTGTCTCAGGGTAGTTATGACTCATGGCAAGTTTTACTAGAGATCCTAGTTTGCTTATGTTATTCATTTGACTTAGTCCTATGCAGAATGCTGTCAGATTCAAGTCCTGTGCAAATATTGATGTAGGAGGCTGTGGTATCACCAAAAACACCAAAATACTTGGACTCTTGGACCTTGGCTCTAATAAAGAAAAAGCATTAATTGTATGAGCTATGAAATGCTGAAGAGACAAGCTGTTCATGAAGGCCCCTTCGTGTCAGTCCCCACTCTTGAAGGTCTGGGAAGTTCTAACAGCAGGTACTTCCATTATCAGATTTCTTAAGTAGCACTTGCTGAGTTGCGCCAACAGCTGCAAAAACATCAAGCTAAGACTAAACAGATCACTGGCACACCTCCACAAAGCACAGCCCTCACCGGATGGTGGGATGCTGCTGACCTATAGCACAGCTTGTTGCTTTTCAGTTGTGAGCACAGAGCCTGCACGGAACTGAATCCTGTCTTAAAGTAATCAGTAGCGGTAGGAGAATGAACAGAAAAACATGGAATTGAAAATGTAGCATTTTTCAAAAGAGCTGAACAGCAAGCAGACAATACCTTTAATTTATGAAGCCCTTCTTTAACAGCATCAGCAATAGCAACAGCACCCTTGGAACGCACCAGGCAGTCCCCAAAGTTGATCACTTCAATCTGGCGAAGTGCCTTCAGAGTCTGCAGAGCAAGACAGCACAGATTTGAAAGTGGACGTGCAAGCAAGTGAACATCCTGTTACTTCTGGAATGTCATCTTTCCCATCACAGCATGACATGGTTACACCAACCCAAAAATGCTAATGCCAACCAGACTTGAGACAAAACTCAAACCCAGCGTAAAACAACTCACCTCTGCCATGGCCACAGCTCCTTTCTCTGTGAAGGTGTTGTCATTCAAGTTTATAACCTTAAGCAGTGGATTGATAGCAAAGGCCTGTGCCAGTGCTGTTATGCCAGGATGGTTAATTCCATTCTGTGGCATATGGACCTCTTCTAGAGTCCCAATGATCTGGGAAAGGATGTAGACAAAAAAAGCTTTTAGAAAACATACTTCAGCTCAAGAGTATACTGCTCCAGTCTTAAGATTTACTTAAAATTATTTTGACTTCTAAAACTCCATCAGTTCTTCTACAGTGAATTATTTACCAGCAATTATGTCACAAATCTAAGTGAAATCACAGATGCATGGCAAGTGTCAGAGAAATACAAAGCCCTGATTCAAAGAGACACAAGTATCATTGTCCTATATGCCTACTTTAGTTCATTTGTAACTAAAGAATGAGGACATCTTTGTGGATAAAAAAGGCTGATGTTGACAGAAGCAGAAAATTGCTGACAGACATAGGGGTGTCAACCTAAGTAAAATGACACTTACAGTGTCAGCCAGTTAGATTAAGAAAAAGATGCGTGCTTGCCTCGTGGACAAAGTAGAGCTACCAATCAAGAGATGCATGGTCAAAGCAGAGCTATCAAATAATGCGTGACTGTGATAAGAAGTAAATATAAACAAAGTTCAGAAGCATAATAAACAGTTTTTGTTTGCTTCATATTGAATTGTGCAAGAGTCCTTTTTTGTCTCCACAAATGAAGTCTTATTTTTCTCACGATTATTGATTAATCAAAATCACATCTAGGCAGTTCTTTATGAAAAAAGTCAATCTGTAAGCTGCAATATTATTGTCAATATACCTGACAATATGCATTATCATTTTAGCAGTAATTGAGGTATGAAAAGGGAATTAGGCCCCAATCACAGTGAATTCTCTTCCACAAAAGTGCAAGTGGGCCAGTGACAGCTACAGAAGACCAGGCAACACTTCAAGCTCTGACCAGATGATCCTAGCAAAAACACCAGGATGCTCTTGCCAGATGACTGAACAAAGCAGCACTGAAGATAACAAGATGGGATACTCGCCCCAGTGCCAGCCAACAACTGGCATTAGCATAGAGAGAGGAAAAGGAATAGGACTATTAAACTACTCAGGAGATTACTATTTCTCCCTCACGTAACTATTTTACATAGCTAGTTAGTTATATGTTTGGAAATTTAGGTCACAAACACTCCATCAGCAACTCTAATTGAACTTGTTGAAGACTCCAGTTTCAGCAGCAAGAAATGTCATGACCTCAGTGAACAGACCAGCAGCTCCTGCCTCCAAGCTGAGACAAACTGTGTCCATCATCTTTAACACTAGCACTGAATCATACCATGCTCCAATTTGCTGTCAAAGCAGCTCTGGTTTGATACTCACCCCAAAGGCTTCAGCCAAGGCAGTGGCACCATCATTCTCCAGACGATTTCTGCCAGCCACAAATATTTTTAAAGCAAGAGGCTTGCCCTGGGCACTTGACTTCCTGTGACACTCTTTCAGAGCAGCTGCCAATATCTAAAGATAAAACAAGCAGCTTATATCCCCCCAGAATATCATTCTACATGAAGTCTACTATGTTTTGTAGATCCACCTCTTGAGAAATACTTTGGGCATCACTGAAACATACCCGTTTCTACAACAGGCTGTACAATAAAACTGTCTCTACCTGCAACACTTGCACACTGTGGTCTCAGGCAAGAATCGATAATTTTGCAACACTAAAACTTACTGAGCCATCAAGAACATTTTGCTTGTAATTAGGCAAGCTTATATGGGTAGGAAGTTAGCCATGAGCTACCAATACACACCTGAAGCAAAGGAATTCTACTGGGCCACTTGGGAAAAAGCACTCACAGCAGGTCAGATCCTTCTCTACTTAGCCCTGTGAAATGCATCCAAGCATAGTGTCCAACACCAGGCTCCTACAAGGATTTACTGGGTGAGTCCAGCAAAGGCTGTCAAGGATGATTGAGGAATTGGAGGATTTTACTTACTAAGGTAATACCAAACCCCAAGATTATTAAGGCTGGAGAAGAAAAGGCTCTGAGGGAGATATTACCCATGTGTAAAAACACATAGAACAAGATGAGGGGAGAAGGTGGTATAAAGAAGGCAGAGTCAGACACAACTGCACACAAAGTGCAGAGAAAACACCATTTTAACACAAATTCCCTCTTTTTACTGTGAGGGTTGCTCAACACCGGGGTAAACTATTCATAGAGTTTGTGAAGTCTCCATATGCACAACCTGACTAGACCAAGCTTGAAGAATCTGGTGTAGTTGCCTTGAGCAGGGGAGTTGGCAACCGCCAAAGATTGCTTCCAACTTCATTCCCAAAGAGGGGATAACCCTTACCTTGCCACCACCAATGCCCATGCCACAGTTATTGAGCTTGAGTTCCTGCAGAGTGTAGCACGCAGGGCTCTTCAGCAGCGCCTCAAAGCCACGCACACCATCTGGCCCAAAGGCATTGTCACTCAGGTCCAACTCCACCAGGTGGGCTCCAGCAGTGATGAGTGCATCCCCCAAAGAGATCTGTAGGGAAACAGATGGCAGTGGGTGGGAGGGAACGGATTAAATTCTAGTGACAGCATCACTGCAGTGGCTAGGTACGACAGTGATGCTGCAAAAAAATTTCCACTTCGAAGACATCCTGCAAAGCTGCATGGGGAAATAAAACTTTACTGCTAAATCCAGAGAGGAAGTTGCATAAATTAAGCTAAAGATAACCATAAAGCAGTTACCAAGACACTATGCCATCCCTTTAGGTCAAATACTTCTCAAAGTGAATTGCCCACTCCACACTGCTGAAAGAAATACTGCTTTCATCAATGTTGGGCTTATGTTCTGGCTTCACAGGGAGCTCTGTAATGGTCTTAGAAGACATAGCCATATGATTTATTTAGAAAGCTTAGCTTTCACTTCATCTGTTGGGTCACAAAGATGTTTTTCCCAGTGAAAAGCTCCTTCCCCAGTATGGACTCACACTTAACTTTCAATCAACTCCTCTCCATCTCATACAGGAACAGCAAAAGAGAACCACTCACCTATTCTGAGACATTTAGTGCAAACAGCACAGAGAAGGATCAGCTCCGTACCCAAACAGACTCCCACAAAAAGTATGACAGGTGAGAAAAGAGGTTATATTAATCAGAAATCTCAGATCTAGTTTTTACTTACCAAAGCAGGAGGGATCTCAGACCTTAGCCTGCCTGTGAACATGTCACTCCAATGACACCTCTAAAATAAGAAGCAGACAGATAAAACCTACTAAAATATTTAGGTCAACACAGTTGTAATAAACATTTACATGTACAAGCTGCTTTACATCACTGGGGACAGCTTCATGCTGTCTCACTTCCTTTGGGTTGCCATTTGATTGTACTAAAAAGCTGCAAGAACCAGTGTTACAATCACTTTACTTGCAAGGATGAAGTAACCAAAAAGCACACCATAAACATTATACAAGAACTCTTGCTTGTGTTCAAGCTGGAATTCTTTTCTGCTGAGAAAATCACTACAGAGAAAGCAACAGGAAACAGAAGAATACATTAGTAATGCAGATTTTACAGCACCCACTGTTTCTCCACCTTTGCTCTGGGATTCTCCACGCTGTGTTCCGCACTCTCCTGCCTTGTTGAGATGTTTCTGCAGCTCCAACTACCACTGAGCTTCTCATACATCTCGCTCAGCACCCCAGGATTTTTGTTCTCTCCAGCTGCCTGTGATGGTAACTACACCAAAGGGGAAAGTGCCAGTGGCGGAGAAAAACTGTGACTGGGTCCCTGGTTCTGTTTGTTGTTAATGCCAGAGTTATTGTTGTTCTGTTTGCCTTGTTATACACACTGGTAAAGAACTGTTATTCCCATCCTCATATCTTTGCCTGAGAGCCCCTCAATTTCAAAATTCTAACAATTTGGAGGGAGGGGGTTTACATTCTCCATTCCAAGGGAGGCTCCTGCCTTCCCTAGCAGACACCTGTCTTTCAAAGAAAAGGCACATTTGAGTGATTAATGCATATCAATGTCTCACACTACTCTCCTTCAAGGGACAGTGCAGTGTCTCTAGTAGCAGAGCATCTCCTTAACATAAGGCTAGAGCAATAGTAGGAAAACATAGCTTGGGCAAAGATGAACCCCCTGTTGCACTTCCTCCATTATTTCCTCCCTACTCAGACATTCTCTGAAGAATCACTCCCCAGAAGATATGACTCAGCTTTCCAGAGAACTTCATTTGAACTTAGTGTTTTGTTGCCATGGGTCTGTGTTTACAGATGCTACCTTCAATAGAGGATCTTCCTCACACAGCTTCCCAGCTTTAAGATTAAAAACCATCTAAACAGGAAGTTAGGAATGCAGAAGGTGCTCCCATTATCCCAAAGTCTCCAAGTTACGCTGTATTTTCATAAGATTGCTCTTCCTCCTGGAAGAGCCACCAGGCAAGCTTTGGAGGTAACTCAAGGCAGGTTTCTGAAGGAAGAGCCTAGACAGACCTTCAGTATTTCCACATTATTTCTTCCCCTTAACTACCCCCGACTTGAGAATCTCACCTTGAGCTCACTTTTCTTCTCCAAGGCTCTGGCAATAACCTTTGCTGCCTCCACACCCACTGTGTTGCCTTCCAGGCGCAAGGCTTCCAGGCCATCAAATTCCTCAATTTGCTTGATCACTTCTTCAGCTGCAAGAAGCAGATAATCTAGTTGGTCTTTTAACCATTGTCTTGGTTACCACAGTAACCCTCTGAGATCCAGTAATACTTGTTCAACCTCAAGCAAAAACAGCTAGAACAACACCTGAAACAGCAACAGGAACAGAGCTGAAGTGTCAGATCACCAGAAAGAACACTCTCCATTCTCTACCCTGCCTGCTCATACTTTTTTTTTTCTTGTTCTATTCTGATAGCCATTGTCCTATTTGCAAATGTAAGTTTCTTTACTTCCCAAATAAAATTCCTCTGCCATTCAGCTTATGATTTAAAAGCTAGAGTGCATGTCCTTGGAGAGGTGCAGAGACTAAGTTAAAAGTTGATGGGAATTGGTGTCACATCAACAGAAAAAAGTTCCCAGTGACTGGCAGAAGTAATATCAGTTTAGCAAACATGTCAGGGTGGAACGATTTGACTCTACAGCAATCCTATGCAAGGCAAAGAAGCAAGCTGCAGTCTCTCCTGCCAATGGGCACTTGCTACTGTTCCCAAGCTCCAAGGCCTTTCCCCATAGTTCAGTGCCTTTGAACTACTAAACCCATCTTATAAAAAAGCTCCACCTCTGGCATGAGCAAAAATAATAATAAAAAAAAAAAAAGGCACTATAACAATAATATCTCTGAAACCATGCTGTTTTTCTTGGTGTGACAGAAATGTTGATCTAATAGATACATTTTCTTCAGTTATTTACATTAGCAGCCACTGTAAGATTTATTGTGAAACACACATACATCAATAAGACAGAAAGAAAGTGAACTATTGCAGCAGGCTAACATATCAGCCCATTCCTCTGTGCTCATCTTGTTCCAAGAGCCATGATGCACTTGTTTACTGTTTTTAAAAGGAGCACAGACTTCGAATGCTCAGTAACTGTCAAAAGCACTTAGAGGACACCAAGAATACAACAACTGCAAACAAGGCACCCAAACCCTAGTTACAGCAGCTGCAGCACTGCCAGGACACCAGGTCAAAGCAGGGGACCAGATGGGAAGGAAGTGTCCCTATCAGAAGCAGCTGTAGCTGATAGACCCCATATCGCAGATAAGTTATGGCAACTTGGCCATGCAGGATTAGCAGAAGGTTTACCACAAGATTTTACAACTTCAGGGAAACACTTCCAATTAAATGAATTCAAAAGGGTATTTTCTCTTACCATCTTCAGCTGTGTTGAGTTTAAGGCTCTGGCCTTTGAAGCTCAACTGTCCACCACCCACTTTGGTTTTGGCAAGTGACTCTGCAAGCTTAGTGATGTCTTCTGATGCCATTTTCCCGCTTTTTCCAAAAGTTAAGAGCTGTCAATTAAAAGAAACTGCCACAATAAAAACTCTTGACCTACAATACATAATCTATACAAATAACCATAATTATTTGAACACCAATGTGGTTTTTGTTACTCACATATCTAACTGAATTTTCAATGTCATTACTACTTTTCCCCAGAGCTCAACTAAGACAGCTAGGCTAGATTAATATTCCAAAGCCAACCAGCCAGATGGTGCTGATTCTTCCAACACTGACAAGACTTGGGTTTTGATGGAGCTGTTATACTTCATAAACAGCAGGTAAAACTGAGGATTAAGGCCCCATTAAGACATTATTCTTTGTGCAAGATTACCAATTACAACTCAATAGTCCTCTCGCTTCAAATTCCATCCTTTAATCACGTGCTGCACGCTTCCCCTGCTCTCCCAAGCAAGCTAGAATGAACAGTTGCTTTTCCTTTTCAGTGATATTCCGGTAGTGCCCTTGTCAGCACAGTTCCAGAACCACCGAGTAGCTGAAAACATTGTGAGTTCTGCATATAAAACTCTCTCAGCTTCCTGGGTGCTCTTTCCTTTCAGAGGTTCCTTCCACACAATTTCATCACACATTAAACAGGACAATCTTACACTTACAATAAATTAGTGAACACTTAGCCTTGAGGCACAAGTTTGAAGCTAGCCATGCCTCATAGCATTATTAATGAATATTAATCACTGTCTGAAGGAACTGGCCTCCATCCACTGAGCAGGATGAACAGAGTACATTTCCCACTACCTCTGCTGGGATAAAAGACTACACGCAGCAAATGCTTAGAAACTACACACTTAGACTTTAGACATCAGAAGGGATGAAGTTTCATTCCTTCAACAGAAAACTTCTGGTTCTCTTCCATTCTTGTCTGATTAGAGGTGACCCTACACTCCTGTAGCTTGTAGGTGACCCTACACTCCTGTTTGAGGTCAACAGTGCTGGTTTTAACATATTCCCTATACAAAAGCTGCATACACGTATTTTCCTCCTGATACCCATCTGTGAAGCCCCCAGCTTCCCCAGAGTATGACTTCTCTTCAGGGGTCTTTAATTTTAATATCACTTTTGGAAACAAAGAGGTGAAAATCTCCAAGGCTGAAGAACATCATTTTTCTAGGATGACTATCCTCTCAAGTAGGTGCTGCAGTAAAAAGAAACCCATGTAACTTACATAACTCCTACCAGACCACACAGATACCAAACTCATGGACACTCCCAACCTCCACCAATCCAACACTGAGAAAGAAGAAAAAGAGGACATCCTCCTAACCATGAAGGCTTTACCAGACAGGAACAGAAGCTAACACCTGCAGAAGTCAGTCTGCATCTAGTTCAATTAACAACTTTACTCTTAAAAACCTGTTCCATTCTACTATGATCATCTTCCTTACAGATGGACTCATGGCTTCTCTTTCCCTTGAATCTCCTTTGTCATTCTTCACCTTACACATCGACTACCTCCTAATCTCAACATACAAATCCAGCGTCACATCCTGAAGAATGTTTTATAGCACACGTCAGCCACACCCAACTGTCAACCTACCACAGGTCTCTTCACTGAAAATTCTTCCACAGAGAAAGCTTTGGGGAAAAAAAAAAAAAAAAAGGAAAAGTTAGTCTGTTTAGCAAACACAACCAAGATCTGGAAATTCCTGAAGACATGTTTCCCTTTCACTTAAAGGCTGTATGAAACTTAACGCTTCCTGATGATCAAAAAAGTTAGTTCAGACGAATACTTTAATTACAACACTTCGTCGACCCCAACAGCCAACACACCGGCTACCTGCTGCTCGCCCAGCAACGGAGGACCCGGCAGCGCGGGGCGACAGCCCGCGGTCCCCGCCCCGCCAGCCCCTGACAGCCTTCCCGCGAGGCTCGCTCCAGGGCCGCCGGAGGCTCCTCTCCTGGCCCGCGGGAGCCGCCGAGCGCCCGCCGCGCCGCCCCCGCC